>JAOWCC010000577.1:129049401-129278737 GCA_030867875.1 Actinernus sp. WN-2022
TTATTTGAGAACGGAAGAAGTGTGAGGATTACGAAAACGACGGATAACGCTACAAACACACGGTAATGAGAACTTCAATTATGCTTGTGTATGGGACGCCACAACGTATTGATCGAGCAGTAAAGAGAACGCAGCATTTGTGTGAGTTCCCAAGACACAAGGGACCGCTAACGGACAGTAATAATGGACAAATTATCATCAACAATGAATCAATACCTTTAGACACATTTCCTTTCTCTCACCTTTTGTTTGACGGAATACGGTCGCGTTGTCGTCGATTCTTGAACCAGTTACTGACTTGCTTTAGCATCAATCCTGTCTGTTTTGCAATGAGTCGCTTCTCTTGCGGGGTGGGATACTTATTCTGCTCGTAACAGTCCTTCAAAACTGCCCTGGCTTTCTCCTTGAAGCAATAAACAGTCTCCTCGCCGTCCCAAATGGTACGGGGCAAAGGGAACTTTCTTCGGATGCGATATTTGTCCACAGCTCCTAGTGGTCGACCTCTTATCTTCTCAGCTTCGCTGTAATGGGCTTTATACCATAACGATTGCAACATATCATGTGAAGACGAATCAAACTCGTGCGCTTCCAGTATGGAGTAGACCTCCCGAAAGCGTCCTCTGTGAAACGAAACGAATGCTCTTGCCTTCAGCACGCTTTCGCTTCCGTTCAGCAATTCATTTGGGGGGAGGGACCATAAAAATCGTGAGAGTCTCTCCACGTCTCCAGCTTGGCGCAGAGCATCGCAAACACAGGCGACTTGATCAGCTGAAAATGCTAAGGCCGAGCCATCCCCTTTGATGGGCGAAACACTATCGAAAGTCTCCATGTTGAAAGCAGAGATCAGATCATTCAGTAGCACTTCACCGGGCCAGAACGTGTTGCATTTTCTTGCTACCGCTTGTTACGAGTCAGTTTTTAATCCGATGTGTGAGAATGCCAAGATGAGTCCAGGGGAATCAAGATGTTGCCTCTTGATTGGCTAACAAGTCGATTAATCAACAACAAAAGGGAAAGCTTCTTCAGTTGTCTCTAGCTCTGGCGATAACTGGGGGCGGAGCACGACCAGTCGCTTGTCAAACTGGCGCGAAATGTTTTGAAAACGATTGAGCGGTGTTGACTGAGCATTTAGACATTCGGCAAATCAGCATTCAGAACCGTAATTAGTATAAAAGGCCTTTTATCTCGAGTCCTAAACTAGGTCTGACAACATCAAACATTTATCCGGACAATTAACTTAATTTGTTCATTGGCCTATGCAGGAAGTTGGAGCTGTCATATAGCCATTTTGATGCTTTCGTGTCACCTTCAAGTCTGAAGCCTCCGTCGATGCAAGCGGTGAAGAGTTCGTGACTTTGTTTTGGTCCTTGAGTTGAGTAAACTTTCATTCACGATAGCTAACTTACAAGCTTTTATGGAACATGAGCGGATTTGCCATTTACATGGCCCGTCAAAGTATCTTCTTTTATCTGAACAGTGTTTACGAATCTTCCCTTTGTTGTTGCTAAGTGCCAACATTAAAAGAGATGATTCGCTTACAGTAAAACAGATTAAGACAACAAAGCGATTTAACTTCGTTTCTTTTCTGCGAAAGTGGCAAATGATGACATTGAGGCTAATTTGAATTCAAAGACAAAAGGTTGAAGAGCGTTTAATACATGCACTTTCACACTTCCCGAGCCGCCGCTTCAAAAGTTTGTAAAAAAAATTCTTGCGAAATACGCGGAGAAGGCTACGTCAAATTCACTATGTTTCATTATTAAAGAGATCCGCTTTGTTTATTAAAGAGATCCGTTGTAGCGGATTTACTTCGGTTGTACTCCTTGAATCTGTCGTAAAGAGCGACAACTGTAAAATAAATCGTAGTGAATTAAGAACAAGTGGAGCTTTTAAAATGGCTCTATAGTTTTCATAATGTCAACACTGTTTATTTTGTTCACAAAGCAAAATTCCATTTCGGTTTGTTAATAGAAAAAAGAGAAAAATATTTTTTTTTGTTTCTCTTCCATGTGGCTGTATAGGACTTCGATTATATCCAAGTTTTTTGGCCATTCCAGACAAATTGTTATCCATGTCTTTTTTAGTCCGGTGGTTTGAAACTAGTAAACTAGAACAACAATCTATAATTTAACGCAACTTCCTCCTCGTTTGGAATGTTTAATCCGAACTCATGACTGAGTGTCAATCAGTATGTTTTTCTTTCTTGTTATTTGTTTTTCTGGTCTCTAGGTAAGAACCGCAAGGTTATTTAATTTCTGCTTTCTTTTTATCGTCAGATTAAGCGGTGATTGATCAGCTGGGCTATTTCTTTTGCTTCTATTTTCTTTCAAAGAAGCAAAAACACTTCCCTGTTACCCCTTACTTGCCCTCAAAACACTTACCGCCTCAGCTGCTGCAAAAGTCAATATTTTTCTCCTTACTAAAGCCCAGTAAAATGAAGTACCAAGTCAAAATAATAAAGGGACACAGAGCCGTCCCTTCAGAACAAAACTGTCATCAAGCTATAGACCAGTTCGCGGTAAATTCCGACATTTTGAAAGGGGTGCAAACATGGCGCGAAATACAGTGTTTGTATGGGAATCGATGGGAATCCTTTGCCAAGTAAAATCGGTAAAATCGAATTTATGAAATATTCTTCAGATGCAAACTTAAGATACCAGGTTAAAGATTAACATATCAAAATTTGTAGCTGTGCTGGGAAGCGTGCAATCGTGTTTTCAGTTTTCCATACATTGTAAGTTTTCACGCGACTCGTTTTTAGACAATACATTTGTATGGAAAACTGAAAACACGATTGCACGCTTCCCAGCACAGCTACATCCCTCAAATTTCGATATGTTAATCTTTTATCTGGAACTTAAGTTTGCATCTGAAGAATATTTCATAAATTCGATTTTACGGATTTTATTTGGCATCGGATTCCCATCGACTCCCATACAAACACTGAATTTACCGCGAATTGGTCTATTCTCTTTCATTTTAAGCAGTGTTTCCATAGCATAGACCTCTGTCAGTATACATACTTTAGGCTGGGTTGGCTAGAAACAATAGGTTCTCAAGAAGCGCAAAAACAAATGTTTTTATTCTCCCGGGGCTCAAGATCATGGCGCGTGCGTGAAAAGAGTTTACCAGTAGGCATTTATGGGGCGAAAGGATTGGTCAAGGTAATTTTTTGTTTTTGCAATGGCTGTGCATGTTGTTGAAGATATTTTTCTTGGTACTGTACAACTAAGAATTTCATTTTCATGTATTAATATTTCACAAATACGTCTCTCTGTATTTTGCGATACTTCTCTTTTTCCGGTCACCCTCTTTAGGTGTTATTCCACTTGCTCTCCGTGGAACAGTTCAAAGCGTCCCACCCTAAAAGCGGTTATCGGAGTTAGCCTGGATGTCATAGTATACTGACTGTGCTATAAAATCCCAGGCGCTCAAGAATAGATGGGTGACCGGTTCCTGTAAAAACTAGTGTTGATCTCAAGAACAGACCTTGGCGAAATCTTGTTTTCGGTGCGAGAAAGAGCATCAGCTTGAAAGTCTCAAACATGGTTTCTTTTATTAAAGTTGTATTAAGTAGCTTGATTTGTTTTATTTTGTATTATCTATAATTTAAAAACATGTAAGCACGCGAGTTAATCAAAATGGAGTGCTCAGAGTTACAGCCAATCAGCTTACAGCGCGGCGAGCGTGTATTATTGTTTTTGATTTTTTTTTCATAGCGCGAGTAAAATATATCTATATCTTACAGCAAGAGAAGAAAACTAAGCCCTACGCTTTCAACTTTCTCGTGTTATCAGATGCTCCTTGTGTATCCTAACAACATAACTTAGACTTTTGCCGTTAACCTATTGCCTCGCTTCTAGGAGCACGGGGAAAAACCTAGTCAGCCCCCCCCCCAAAAAAAAAAAAAAAATTGGCTTCGCGAGTTGCCTCAGGATGTCAAAAGATTCAGTCATAAGCGAGCGAAAACACTATGTCGTCTTTGCTTTCGACATTTAAAGGGTAAAAACACATTCAGTTATCTCGGTGAAGATCTAAACTTAGTGATTACATTTTGCTTTAACCCTACAATCCTACATCCCCTGACATTATCTATTAGGGAGGCTTGATCAGTCGCTCGCAGGGTTTTTTATTCACGAAACTGAAAATTGAAAAAACGCTGGTCCTCGGAGGCAGTGCTTGTCAGTCGGTCTGGAGTTCTAAATTTGGCTAAAATTCTTCTTCTTTCCAAATGAGCTTTACCAAATGGCTCGAGCTTGATTAGTCCGTGCACTAAATGCCAAATGGTTTATTTTGCGTCGAAGATACACCGACCATTTAACGTTTGAGGGGGGGGGGGGGGGGGGGGGGGGCAAGCAAGCCAACGGTGTTGAAAAATATATCCTGCAATCGGAAAAGCTTTGTTCTGGCTCCGCAACAACAACACTGCTAAAGGAAAAAAAACGAGCGCAGACAAGAACGCCCATCCCCCCCCCTCAAAAGTCAAATGGTCGGCTTATAAAATAGTTTCGATAGTACGCACGGTCTGATTGGCTGTAAGCCGTGTTTCTATAACTCTATATATAGAAACATAGACAGTTGAGCGCGCGCTTGAGCTAGTTGTGAGAATTTACATTTTGGTTATCAAATTAAGTGAGCATTTCCGTGCTTTTATTCGTTTATTTTATAAAGGAAATAGAAAACATTTCCCCCTTGTTTCTAGAAACACTTGTGGAAGTTTGGAAAAACTCGAAATAGCTGTGGAAACACTCGCCCTTCGGGCTCGTGTTCCCACTGCCATTTCTCGTTCTCCCAAACTCCCACTCGTGTTTCTATAACTCTATAGAAACACGGGAAATGTTTTCTATTTCTTAAATAGTCTAGCCGGCTGACCGGATCCTGGCACAATGTTGTGTACTGGAGGTTTTTAGCGTGTTGATGTTTTCAAAGTTGTATTTTGATTAAAAACAAGCAATAATATCTCACGGATCTCAGTTAATTTCTCAAACCGATGAGCACCATTATACCTATTGGCTATTCTTTGTCGAAAAAGTGCCAAAACTGACGGTCACACTCACAGCTCGAGATATGAATTCGTGTGACGAAAACAAATATGGTCGAATAAAGAGATTGATCGAAGCAGGAAAACGGAATAAAAACAATAATTGAAAGCCAAGTTATTTGAATGTCTGGTTGTAGTGAGTTTATGGTCTGAAAATCCTACAATAGTTGGCCGAGGAAACAGTTGGTTTTAATATCTAAGAACACAGGAAACTACAGAAAACAGACATGGACAAAATATCTTACTCTTAGTCTTAGACACATCATAAATTCATAGAGTTGTAAGATAAATAAATGAACAACCTTTTCCACAGACAACATTTCTAACTGTGTTTGAATACCTGGTCTTACCTCGTTCGGTCGTTTGACTTCGGCCGCTTCGCCTGGCGATATACCCACTGAAACATTCCCGTAAACTCGATGGCTTGCTCGCCTAGGATTTCCCTAAAATAGATTCCCCTAAACTCGATGGCTTGCTCGCCCAGGTTTTCCCTAAAACAGATTCCCGTAAGCTCGATGGCTTGCTCCCCCAACTAAGTGTAGAACTTGAGAAAACTCATTTCTTTTTAACATTATTTCCTCAAATGCAACCAAGACCAAGACAGAGAGCAACTTTTCGCATGATTCGTCGTTTTTTTCTGTGGCCGTCATGTTTTGGCGCCATTTTCGGACGCGCGCGCGCGCGTCCTCCATATTAAGATATCGATCCGGTGAGGGAGCCTGGGAAAGAGCGTTACACACAAGATACGATAGTACGCGCGCTCTGATTGGCTAAGAAGCCATGTTTTATCAGAGTATATAACATGGTTAGCCGTGTTATATAGTTTTCAACTGGCGGTTTCCTTTCATCGCGCGCGTAAATCTATATTATAAAACAGATAAAGAAGCCTTAAATCCATGTTTTATACTATCATAAAACACTCTGGTCATTTGAGAACACTCTAGAAATGTTGAAAGCACGCGCCTTTGGCTTGTGCTTTAACATTTCTCTCATGTTCTCAAATGCCCATTGTGTTTTATGATAGTATAAAACATGGCTAAGGCTTCTTTATTTGTTAAATAAACTAGCGTAACCTAAAGTTAGTGAATGCTGCCTCTCCCCCAGCCACTACACATGCTACGTTTAAACGCGAGACTGTGTTGAATACAATCGAGGTTAGTATAAGTTTTTGTTTTCTGGACTTTGCTTCTTTTGTAGAAAAGCCGGATTGGTGACAGGTGATTTGGTCGTTATTATATTGAGCAATGGTTATAGACAACATTCAACTCTTATGATGCTCTTATGAGACAGCACAACTTAAAACATGCATAGCTTTCCGTGGTTGATCACTTCAGTTTAGAATATGCAAAATGATAACATGACAATTTTATATTTTCCTTTATTATATCAGACAGTTAAAAAAACTGAGAATGAAGAACATGATATATTTTAATAGTTTAATGAGAGCATTTTATTAGAACAGTTATATTCCTAGACATAAAAATCACAAGTAAATCAAAGCACAGTGCATTCTCCTTGGTCGACTTTAGTTGACAACGTATTTCCAAAAAAGTTTCTTCATAGAAGGACATTTTTCTTATTCTAAATCTAGTGATACATTTCTTAAAATAAAAATAAATAAAAGAACACCAAGCTAGCCACCCCCCATTGGGAATGGGAAAAATATTTCTGTAAAACTGGAGTGATAAAATACAGCTAGTGAGCACGTTTTCTTGGATTGATAAAGTTTCGCATTATTTGTTTATTCTATATTTGACAGCGTGAGCATTGTAGCCCATAGCCTGTGTGCATGTATATTTTTTGAATGGCATGTTCTCAACCTTGCTCCCGTTTCTCTATGGTTTCCCGCCATTTAATTTTCCGGAGTCGCGACGCTGTGCATTTTCAGCGCGACGGAGAATAGCGAATTTAAGATACGACGACTACGGACTGACGACTACGGCTGGACGTGCCTAGCGGTCGTCTAGAGTACTGGGCTGAGCACGCAACGAATGGCGCGAAAATTTCCATATTTTGGCTGAGCTGAAGTCAATCGCGTTGCCAACCGAATTAACCGAAAATTTCCATATAAGCTGTGAACTCGAACAGAAAGCAATGTATTGGGTATTTTAAAGGTTATATATTGAAGTATCCAAAAGAGTGGTGAATTTCTTACATTAAATTCGACTAACGTATTCTGTTGTGGTTACTACGAGAAACACGCTGATACTCGCGACGGTGCAATGAAACACCAACACGAGTGTCTCGTCCTAATCCTTTATTGGTGCGCGTCCGTAGTAGTCGTGACGGAAACCTGGCGCAAGGCTCCCTAGTCCAGTTGCTCTTGCACCGAGGTCAGCGAAGTCGACAGAATGCAGCGTTCGATTACAAACTTCAAGCATCCACCCCCCCCCCCCCCCTTTTTAAATCCTGGATCCGCCCCTGTGTATAAACGTGTAACACAAAAAATCTAATCTACATGATTCAATGCAACCACTGCAATTTTCAATACATAGGTGAGACAAAACGACGTTTGAAAGACAGATTTAACGAACATCGACGGACCGTAGACAAGTCTAATAACATATCTAAACCTACAACAGCTGCTGAACATTTTCTCTCGACACCTAATCACACTGCTAATGACATGCAACTAATCCCCATCGAAAAAAAATTCTCTAATAGAGACTCAATTCGTAAGGCCAGAGAAGCTACTCTCATTACACAAGCTAGAACACTCGTACCTTTTGGTCTCAACATCCGTGACGAGTCATACTAGCTGGTATATATATAACCTCATTATCTTATTATTTCCTTTATTATATCAGACAGTCATCTATTTCCTATATTTCGTAACCCATATTTCTAGTTAGTCACGTTCGCCAATGTAATAACATTTCTTCATATTACCTGAAGAAGGCTGGTTTGGCCAGCCGAAATATCGTCGTTATAAACCTCTAAAATTTACGTTGTGTCGGCTTTGCTATTTTTAGTTTTATGTGTTCAGCCGATTAGATCAATCACTGATCCAACGTACACCAGCAGGATCGTCGTCCACGGTTGCTTGCATTCTATTTTGTATAAACTGGGACCGGTCGGACTTTTAAAATGGCGGAAAATTACCGGGAGCTGAGAAACTGCGCGAACGTACAGAGCCAATTTTACTGAGATAGGAACAAGAACCCAAATGAAATTACATATTTTAGCATACCGTGCTTTTAGGAATTGCCACATCGCCCAGAATGCCGCGACATACATCCGGGACATTTTTACGGGCAAGAGCGCTTAGTTCAAAAGCTATGCAATGATCATAACGCAAACAATAGAGAAAATGGGCTAGAACTCTTGAAGGGGGCTACGGATTCGCTCATTTTTCGGAAAACAAAAGTTGGTAGTAGGACAACATGCACGGGTTTTTGTAGAAGAGATGTCAATTAAGAATTTGTGACTAACAATAAATTCTTAGAGTGAATAAAAGTTTTTTTAATGTTCTTAGAGTGGACTATGGACTTTGGGCCGATTTTCTCATTAAAGAATGACGTTATTACACCAACATGCACGGGAAAAGTTAGTTTGGTATCTTGGGAACTAGTAGCCGTTTTTTCGTTGAAATCTGACGGCTGTTAGTTCTATCAAAATCAACATTTCTATAACACATTTTGCAAACAGAAATTCGCTTGCTAAATTTGGATTTTGAACATTCCCGCGGGGCCTCACTAAACTTCAAAGCTCCTCCCCCATGAACAATAGCACATACGCCACCTAATTAACCATTGAAATTACATTAATAAAAAGAAGGAAAACATGTATTCATAACCTTTTAAAAGGTTAGAGGGAGGGGGGCGAAATCGCTAGAGGGAGGCGAGAAAGGGGGGGGGGGGGGGGGGGGGGGGGGCAAATTCACGAAGGGGCGAAATCGCTGGTACACCGGCAAAGTGAGAAAGATTAGCGGCACTGCCGTTTTGATTTCACACCAAAACGCTTGAATTGACATGAAAAACTAATAGAACAACGTAAAAACCGCTCTCGCATCATACAAAACTTATCAGTATATGTTTTAGACCTTCAGCCTGTGTGCAGTTACCCTGGTTCCAGAGGCCACAGTGACCGACGTAACTGATCGGAGACTCGTCGCTTCGCGACTCGCCACTTTCGAGCATCTGGTAACCAGGGTAGTGTGCAGTAGAAGTCAACAAAACAAAAACGAAAAATAATCTAGCTGTTGTATTTACTGGTAGAACCGGCTAATTTCATGAGAAACAACGTATTAGTCAACTAAGCAGCTAATACGGCTGTGCATTTATACTTGTAATTCGCATGCATATGAATGACTCGCAAAAAAGTACATAGCCGTGTTAGCTGCTTAGCCGGCGAATAATACATATTTTCCTATCATGTATTATAATTTGGAGTCGTAATCTAGAATCACCGTGTAGTTTACGTTATCAAACTACAACTTATCTATTGCAACTAACATTTAGGGTAGTTAATCGTTGACTTTAACGCATGTGGTGGCTTTTAAAAAGCCGTTGTTTTTGCAGGAAACTCAGTTCAGTTTAACAACAACAACAACTTATTTACCCAATTCAAGAATTAGTTTTCAGTTTCCTGTGTGATAGTCGGACGCGATGCAGTCTTGCAGCCATTCTCATCTAAAAATGCTGCGAGTTCAAACAAGAAAAAACTCAAAGACCTCAAAGAACAGCATAAAAAGCGATAGCGCGTCAAAAACAAATGAAGAAACAGTGATCTTTAATAATCTTGAGCTTTAAAAAGAGACATTTCTCGTGTTTCTGTCTGCTCTGAAGTCGAAGTCTTAAAAAATGAAACTACTTGAAAACTACCGTCATCACACTTTTCTAGTGCTTCTCAAAGTTTGTGACACTTTTCAGCTATCGATATAACAAGATTAGGATAATTACCAACTGGTCGTTAGATAATGACGTCTCCTTAACGAGCGTAGGGATTTCATTAGTCCCATAACGGAGAGCAACCACAGTGATTGACATGTGCTTAAAGTGATGTGGGAGTAGGGTATTCCCACACCGATTATCAATAGCCAATCACAATCGTCTTATTGAATTCGTAATTATTCCGACCTCGCTTTAACCATGTTTAAACCTAACAGCCGTAAGTACATGTCGCCGAAAACAATACATTCTACGCGATGATAGATATTTGTGATAAAGTATTCCTCGAAAGCACTTTATATTCTGTTACCTTAGCATTAATACAACAGAGAAGACTTGATCTCAATCCTAGATAGGTCGACATAAAAGTGTTGTTAGGTTGAAATTTCTAAACACGCAGACATGCACTCATACAGCCTGGTATGGATATTTGGAATATAAATAGAAGATTAGCTCAAACTTGGTGATTCTGAAATATAAAGAAACTATACATTTAAACAGGAATCATAAATACGTTACTAAACTCGGAACCAGTGGTTGGCCGCAAATAGGTTGAAGCTTCGTTTGATAAACGTCGCAAGGGGTGGTGGCTAATTTACAAAGCCGATTGTGCATGTGGTCACTTTGCAAGTTGCAGAGCATTCTGGTTAATCTGAAAATTTAGATTTTGACCCCCGTCACAGATTAGAGCTCGCTCGCTGCGGCAGCAATGAAAACTTACCATAGTTAATTCAATTATTACAAGTTTATATGAGATAGACATCACAAAAATAAATTGTTCAACTAGGTGTCGTATGTCTTAGTATAGATATTGGCTGAGGTCACAATGGGACGTCAACGATCAACCACAGTAAACCAGCCAAACCACGGACTTCCACTATAATCACTAGCCGGAGAACATCTTATTGAAAGCGGAAGTCAGTAAGGTTTTTTCGGCGTCAGCGCCTTTCATGGTGTGCATGCTACGTCTCTCGTTGCCAACACAATCTTGGCAGCTCTTCTCTATGCACGATCCAACTTGTCACACATTGTTTTCCCTCTACGCTGGTCCAATAGGACACGACCAACTGAATAGTGAAGTCTAACTGCTACTGCTCAGAGGGTGGTAAAGGGTATTTTCGAGAAGTGTGACTGTTAGCCTATTTATTTTTTCGTTAATTGTAAAACGGCTGTTTATTTGCCCGTGAATCGTAATTTGTTTAATTCCCGTGACTCGTGAAATGACAAATGAGTAATTAGTTTACCGTTAATTGTGATTTCTGGCAAATGTGCGAGATTCGTGATTGCCTTTCTTCTTTGTTTTCAAATGACGCTGATTCCGGAACCGGCGCGGCTCTTTTCCTCGTAAAATGGCCATTTTATTATCTGAGAATCGTGAAATAGGCATTTAATTTCGTGTGAAACGTGACACCCCCTCCCCCCCCCCCCCCCCCCCCCAAAAAAAAAACCTCCTCACTGACTGGTAATACAATGACTGATATCACTGGAAAATTGGACCACTGCCATTAGTGTCATAGCATGAAAATATTCTAGAAAAAAGTTGGGAATTATGGAGAGCCGGGGTGGTGCAGTGGTAAGTGCCTCTCACCTCAGTGGCCCGCGTTCGACCGACGCAATCGTCAGCGGAGATACGCAACAAACTCAGCTCACATCTGGCGCCTGGGGACACGAACTCCTCGCTGGAGACGTGT
This sequence comes from Actinernus sp. WN-2022, assembly GCA_030867875.1. Classification (NCBI taxonomy): domain Eukaryota; kingdom Metazoa; phylum Cnidaria; class Anthozoa; order Actiniaria; family Actinernidae; genus Actinernus; species Actinernus sp. WN-2022. The sequence goes on from JAOWCC010000577.1 coordinate 129,061,023, forward strand.
ACGTAAAATTATGGAAATTTTCTGGAAATTTTCTAGACTACGGATTTACATACTGCAAATGAAAGTCCAGTTTTTCTTGTTATACCTTTCTGGCAGCTCCAGTATAGTCAGATTCCTCCTTATTCTACCGGACAGTACCAATTCCCTTTGAGACTTTCATCAAGATCGATCTTGTTTACGTGTTCTTTAATCCTAGGTAATCTGACTCGATTGGCACTTCAATAGCTATTTCAGATTGCCGGTGTCTTCTTAGTATATTTATAATATTCTTTTTATTTATACAGAGGCGTAGCTAGAATTTTTTGCCAACTACGCACAGATGCGGACCCCGCCCGAAAAAACAATAGGACTGTTTGGAACAAAAACGTTTAATTATACTTATAGGATATTACGTGCGGGATTACGCAAGAGCTACATTGCCGCCGTGATAGTTGTAACTGTGCTGTCATGACGATGTCAGTGTTTATTTCGAGTGGCAGAAAGTATAATAATGTGCGCCTTTCCATTTTCAATTCCGTGTAGTGAGTCGAGGCTGATTAAATTTTAAAAAGGCACCAGATTTCTCAGGTACGCACGTGCGTATTGCGTACAGGAAGCTACGCCCCTGTTATATACTTTTATTCTATAAACTACTCGTTCGCTGCGCTCACTCGTGAGATATCGAGTTGAACACTCAAAGATAAATTCCATATCTCCGCGCTCTATTATTATTCTCTAAATCTATACACTTGTAATTTAACCTAAGACACAAATAAACTGTTGTTGTTGTTATAATATCGTACAGTTCCTTAATTCAGTTATCCTATCACCAAGAGATAAATCTTGGTGATATTTGGTTACTTTGGAAAGGAGTCGGCAACAGCTGTAATATTCTTCTTTCACCTCAGTATATATGTTTTCCTACCTGTATGATAACTTATCAAACTCATTAATAATTCATGAAGCAAAAAACAAAGGAAATCACCGACCGATAAGTGATCTTTAAATCTGATACAGATTTCGTACTGATTTACATCAACTTCGGCTTCGATTTTCTCGGCCAAAATAAGTTGTATCACCAAAATAACTGAAAACATGACTCTGCATCTAGACGTTTGATAAGTAAGATAAAGAATTCGTGTCCGATCTTTATCCGATTTTATGAGCATGTCGTCCAATCAGATGAAGCAAATCAGTCACGTGCATGCTCCTTTATACCTGATAAAATCTCATCATTTCAGCTTTCCATTGAATTGCTAATTAGGATGAACGTTTTATATAAAGAATACTAATGAACATGAAATTCTATATAAAAGTTTCATCCTAATTAAGAATTCACTGATAAAAACCCAAAGATAGCAAAAAGTACACGGATCATAGGGTACCTAGATAACCAATTTTCCCTAAATTTACTAATATCAGCAGACTACCGAGATACACAGATAATATTTTTTAAATGAAGTTATCCAACTACCATTACTTGTTTACCGAGCCACTGTTTAGTCCCAATTGTTAAACAAAACTCAAAGTCGTAAAATAATAAAAACGTGCATTAAACTTACAAACATCCTCTTCATATTGTGTGCCGGAGTTTTAAAAAATTAGAGTCTGCCGTCATGTCAGTCACATCGCTTTCCAAGTCTTGAACTTTATCGATGTCAACCACGACACCAAATCCTTCAAGTGCAAGTTGCCACACAATGCTTTCAGCATTGCGAAACGTCCGCTTGAAGCCATCCAAACATACAACATAGTATGGTAATTTCTTCATGTCATTCCCTTGAGATGTTCGTAATCGCAATCTATGATTACTCGACTTTTTGCATGGCGTTGTGAACACAAAGGTTCAATGGTTCATTAAGTATAGTCCTAGTATAGTCCTAGTTCCTAGTATAGTCTTGTCCTAGTATAGTCTTGTACTGATTTAGGAGTAACTCATTAAAGCATAAGTACCGTAATAAGTTTTTGAAGCCGTTCAAAACACTCACAGCACGTGTTTTATCAAGTCTAAAAATTCTCGGGCTTCGCCCTCGAATTTTTGAACTTGATAAAAAACTGCTGTTCGTGTTTTAAACAGTACTTAACCTAAATTGTATCTTATAAAGACAAACAGTGTGAAAAAATAAATCAGAACTGTGCTGTGATCGACCCTGGCTGCATCATAGTATTTCGCTAGTCATATCCATACTACTGTGAAAGGGGTAACGTTTCTAATCGATCGAGGCATAATTAATGTTGGCATAATTTAATAGATATTTCAGCTTTCTCATTGGTCGAGAGTTCTGACGGTGTTACTGAGGCCGCGTTCACACTTGGTGCCCAGGCACCAGTGCCCGGGCACCGCCGGGCACGAAACTGTGTTTTGTTCAGACTACTAGTGCCCGAGATCCTGTTGTGTTCACATTTGGTCCCGAGCACATGGTCAGTATACGTAATAAGCATATTGTGTAGTGTTTGCACATTCTTGATGATATGCTACTACATGCGAAACTTGAGGGTGACGTGAAAGAGGTAGAAAGACGAAAGTTAGCGCGGATTGTTACGAAAGTATGCAATGCAATGACAAGGAGTTTTCACGAGTACCTTGCTAGGATTACACTTCGAAGGAGAAATAAGCATGTTTTGATAGATGAATTCCTTCATTTCTCTGATAGAAAATGGCTGAGGAGGGAATTGTGGGTAAGCGAAGCAGTGGTTTTTGGGTAAAATGCCTGGGAACTCATGGCAAACGCGTGCACACCAGGTGCTGGTATCCAAACCAGTGCCCGAGTACAAGGTATCGACCTTGTACCCGGGCCAGGGCACCGTGCCCAAATTTTGACGTGAGCACCAACTGGTACTGTGCCCGGGTACCGCGCCCGGGCACCAAGTGTGAACGCTGCCTCAGTTCTCCAGAATTCTATCCCAGCTAAATTTAAAAAATCGATCTGTTGCTCAAATTTCGGAGAAAGAAAGTTCCATAGATGTACATTGGAAAAAAATATATTTATATATTCTCCCCCCTCCGTGGGGGGGGGGGGGGTATATATGGACTATATGGGATGATCTGCTGGACAGGGTATGGTTTTTCGAGTTTCTGATATTAGACAGGGTATCCATTTTGACATTGAACAGGGTATGATATTTATCTAGTGCACTGTTTAGTCTAGTGCTTGACGAAGACTTATTTAGTTATGACACTCATTATACAAGATCACAATAAGCACAGTGACATCCAAGTAAAGAAAATTTGTTATTTATCTCAATAGAGGGATATAAAATTTTAACACTTTGTCTTGAACAGGGTATGGAATGTTTTTTGTCTTAAACAGGGTAAGGGTAGAGTACAACACCCCCTCGGGTCTTCTCCAGGCTTCTACTTAGTAAGTAAGTAATAATTATAGGTTATACCATGGCATGAGGGGTATTAGTGATTTAAATTGCCCCGAGAGCCGAGGGAAGATTTGTAAAAGCCCGAGGCCGCTTAACAAATCTCTGAGAAGTTTAGTTTTCTCTGCCGAAACTAAAGACGTCGCAGTCGAGTTGCTTTCGAAAACGTTTTGTTTAATGCTTGACTGAGCGCCATTGATTAAACGAACCTGGCTTCCCCTGGGGAAAAGCGTGTTGTTTTTGAGAAGAATAACACTAAAATACAATGTAATTATGCGGTTGACTAAATATTCAAAGAGCATGAATGGATTTTAATTACGTCACGTTTATGGTTTTAAGTATCCCACATGGAAGAAGCGGGTTTGAGAAATTAAGAGAAGAATATGCAGATTGAAATACGTGATCCCACATGGATTACGTTGAAGGTTATGATGAAGACAGGTCAGTTTGGATTCAGTATTTTTCATCCGGGAGCACAGGGCTAGTTGTGCGAGAGGGGAGCAGGAGTTGATGCTTTTGACCTTCTCACTTCCAGCCTGCATTCTCTTCTAATTTTCCCTCATTACGCATGCAGGGGAAATTTAGAAATATGCATTGTCTTGAAATTTCCCGGCGGGAAATTTCGAAACAATGCATATTTCTAAATATCCCTGCCATCAGGGAAAATTAGTGGTTTAAATGTGCCTCGGAGAACAAAAGAATCCGAGGCTACCATGGTATAACTCTATTTATACACGGTTAAAAACATCAGGCCTTCGATTACATTATAAAAAGTAGGAATAGTTAAAATATCTAATCAGTACGTATACAATGTTAATATCTAATAATTTGAATAACGCATGCACCTAACTAATATCTAACTATACAATAACTGACTATAATTATCTAACTCATATTAACTAAGAATAAAAAAAACAAATGAATAAAATAGAGATGCCTGCTTTCCATGAATGCCGTGTGTTTAATGAAATTTATTAATTGTTAAATAAATCGCTGCAGTGAGATTTAAAATGAGTGAGAGAGTTTGCTTGCCGCAGCTCGACCGGTAAGCTATTCCAAAGCACCGCACCACTATAACTGAAGCCGTTCTTTAGAAAATTGGTGCGGAGCAGAGGAATAGCTAGTTTGCCCTCGGTGTCCCTTAGAGAATAGCTTGAAACGCTACTACGGTCAGCGAACTTTGAACAAAGATATTCAGGCGCTAGGCCATTTAGCGATTTATAGACCATAGTAATAGTTAGAAATTTCCGTTGATTGTCTAGTTTTCTCCAGCCAAGTTTTTTGAATAGATCATCAGCATTGGCGTCGTAATTGGAAAATGTCAAAATTCGTACAGCACGATTTTGTAGCTTTTGAAGTTTAGTGGCAAGAGTTTTATTGCAATTTCCCCAAACGACGCTACAGTAGTCGAAATGGGGCTGCACTAAATCATTATAGATACACAAGTGTTTCAAAAGGTACAAAAGGTCTCGTGCGTTTCAGGGCGCCAATGCCAGAGGCAATTTTCTTTGACAGTTTGTCTATGTGCACATTCCAAGATAAGTGTTCGTCAATATGCACTCCAAGACATTTTGTGGATGTAACCCGATTAACAGAGGCACCATCAATAAAAAGAGAGGGAGCTCTGTCGAACGTACTTAACCTTTGCCTTGACCCTATTAACATGTATTAATAATAATAATAATAATAATAATAATAATAATAATAATAATAACAGTTCTTATACGCAATATGCATGCCTCAATGCGTTTACAAGTTTGAATGTAGTATAACTAATAATATATATGTCAAATTTACAATGTCAAGTATATATATTATATAAAAAGATATAATGTACATACACGAAAATTAAACTATTCTATAAGAATTAAAAAGGTGGGTCTAAAGAAGATATATAATGTACATACACGAAATTAAACTATTCTATAAGAATTAAAAAGGTGGAACTTAAGAATATATATATATATATATAATGTACATACACGAAATTAAACTATTCTATAAGAGTTAAAATGATATAATGACTCTGAATTTCTTATCTTAACTGGAAGTGCATTCCAGAGTTGGTCCAGCAACGGAAAAGGCGCGGTCCCCGTGAGTAACTGAAAAGGACTTGGGGACTGACAGCAAACCAAGAGTAGAGGAGCGCAGGTTCCGGCTAGGAACATAAGGCTTGATAAGATCCGTAATATATGAAGGCGCGCAAGAATGAATCGACTTAAAAACTAACAGACATATTTTTTTAAATACTACGCTCTCTAATAGGTAGCCAGTGCAAATCGCGCAAAATAGGAGCAATATGGTCTCTCTGCTTAGCACGGATTACTAACCTTGCTGCTGCGTTTTGTCAGTACACGCTGAAGTTTGGAGATTTCCGTGGCAGGTAAACCTTATAAAAGTGAATTACAATAATCAAGCTTGGTCGTAATAAATGCGTGTACTAGACGTTCAGTGCTGGACCTGCTTAAATACTTCCTTATTCTACCTATATGTTTGAGCGAGTGTAAAGCAGATCGACATACTTTGTTAACATGACGAGACATAGTCAAATGACGATCGAAAATGACGCCAAGGTACTAGACTATGTCTACCAAGTATGATGCTAGAGATAGGCTCAAGCTTACTGAACCGAGAGGAGAAATGGACTACTTCCGTCTTAGATGGATTACATTTGTTTGCAAGGAAAAAGTATGAATGTCTTGAATACAAAGATCTAAGCTATCCAGTGATGACTGCCTAAACGCAGGATTCATCGTAATGTAGAGTTGCGAATCGTATGCATAAAGCATACAATCGAGGCCATGTGACTTAATAATGTCTTGTAAAGGGGCAAAATACAATATGAACAGCAATGGGCCCAATACCGAGCCCAAGGGACACCAGATGTAATTGGTTGGAACTTGGACTCCGTACTTCCTATCACAACCTGTTGAGAGCGACCGTGAAGATAAGACGTAAACCAACTTAGGACAGATCCAGTAAATCCAAACTGAGATTCAAGTCTGCAGATAAGTATATCATGATCAATAGTGTCAAACGCAGAGGACAGGTCAAGGAGTATCAGAACAACCTCTTTCTTTTAGTCCAAGGCACGAAGAATATCATTATGAACACGTAATAGCGCAGTCTCAGTGCTATGGTACTGCTGATATGCCGCTTGTAGACTGGGGTAGAGTTTGTTAGCCACAAGGTAATTGCGGGACTGGCCAGCCGCAATCCGTTCAAGGACTTTCGACAGAAATGCAACGTTCGTAATTTGTCGAAAGTTACCAAACTCGTCAGGGTCCAAGGTCGTCTTCTTGATAAAAGGAAGAACACGGCCCTTCTTGAGCATCATAGGGAATACGCCAGTCTGCAGCGACAACTTGACAATAGCAGTAATTACAGGAAGCACTTCATCAAGGCAATCCTTTAGAGTCCGAGTTGGAATTGGATCAAATGAACATGACTTGGAAGGCGCATCCAAGATGGTCTTGCGTACAGTTTCCATGGAGACCACACTGAATTCAGCAAGCAAACAACAACATGTGACACTGATGTTTACAGACAATTCTGGTACTTGCATACATGATAGACCCTCTCGAAGATTATTTATTTTATTAATTTGTCTATGAGATATCTGCTGAACCTCTCAGTAAGCTGTTCAAGCGAATTATGAGAGGGGAGGGGAGGTACAGGCTTAACATGCAACATTCCACCAATCATCCGGAACAGATTCTTCTGATCGCCATCTTCAATTTCTGACTTGTAGTACTGGCTCTTGTTTTGCTCAAGCAAAGCATTATAACTGCGGCACTTTTCATAATAGATCTGTTTGTGTACTGTAATCCGAGAAGCTATATATGCCCGTTCACAGCGGCGTTTTTCACGCTTGGCAGCACGTAGTTCATCCGTATACCATGGCGCGTGTGGGCGAAGGGTGATTGCACGTGATATCTCAGGCGCATGCTTGTCAAGCGTATCACGCAGAACAGAGTTATAAATATCAACCAGCTCGTCAGGGTCCTCACAATCCAAATAGTCACGTGCCAGCAGCAAGTCAGCAAGGTCTGATTTCAGAGCGTTGGTATCCATGTCCCGTAACCGGCGCTGCCTGAAATAAGCCTTTGAAGATCTCGGCCGAGAAAAGGCAACGGAGCACATTACAGCGTTGTGGTCAGATGGTAAGTCGGACAAAATATCAAAGCCGGATAGCGTACAATCCTCCTGTCTATCAATGACCAGATCCAGCGTGTGGCCACTACGATGAGTAGAGCCCAATACATGCTGTTTCAAACCGGCAGACTCCAGTATGTCCCTGAAAGTACCAGCAGAAGAATCCGTTGGAGAATCCAAATGGTACGGTGGCCGGTATGAACAAAACACGATAACAAAAGCCACAACACGAAAACAAAAGCTACAACGCGATAACAAAAGCTACAACACGAAAACAAAAGCCACAACACGATAACAAAAGCTACAACACGAAAACAAAAGCCACAACACGAAAACAAAACCCACAACGCAAAAACAAAACCCACAACGCAAAAACTAAAGTCACAACGCAATAACAAAACCCACAACGCAAAAACAAAACCCACAACGCAAAAACAAGTCACAACGCAAAAACAAAAGTCACAACGCAAAAACAAAACCTACAACGCAAAAACAAAACCCATAACGCAAAAATAACTAGCATGCATGAAGCAGCATTTTTAAAGTCAATGAAATACACTGCGGAAAAAATCCATTTAACGTCACTTAAGACCGTTTTTTTTATCTAATGAAACGGTCTAGTGAACTACAAGAACACCTCCGTAACTAAAAGCGTTATTAAAAGCGGAACTTGAAATTCAAATGCTATGGCCAGCGTTAAAGTGCCAATGAAATGAAAAAAAGGGATCCCGTTATTATTTTATTAAATTCTAGGCTTCCCTTAGCCATTTTGTGTAATTAAAAATCAAATTGGAGTGTGAACATAATTTTATTTCGTATCGAAGACAGGCATAATTGCCAAAATCAGACGACAATTTTTATGCCGTTAAAGTTCTGCTAATAATATGCGTGACGTCACAGGATCTGCAACATTTATATTCACAAAAGTAAAAATATGGGTGACTGCAAGGCTTCTATTAGAAAAATTATGGAAATGTCAAGGCTTCTCCAAATAAGACATTTTAATTGAAAATTGCCCAAAAAAATGCACTTATTTTGTAGTATTTATGGAGACGAATATAAATGCGCAGACCCAGTGACGTCACATAGGTGACTTGTGATTTCACTAAACCTAGACTAATAGTCACTATTATACCCTAATGCTATTGTTTTCTTTTGTTCCTATTTGACTATACAAACTATTAGATATTGGTTCACGGGTTAAGTGTTAACTCGTGGATGTGCGCATGCGCAGGAACGAGTTATTGGGTTAGGTGGATTTTCATTTCCGAATGCCGTAATATATGTTAGCAAAATTCGTACCATGTTCAGAATATATATGTTCGCGATCTGAAATTTTCATGCCAAATTCGCTTAAGATTACTGGCAGGTGGCTCAAACTGACCTGGACAGACATGGTAGTGGGTCCCTATCAATCAGCAGGGTCAGCTTCTTTAAGAAGCTGCATAACGGTATTTCGGGATACTTTTATATTATGGCGAGTTCGAGACATCGTGTCATCGCGCAGTAACCCATCAAAGGTCCAGGTCCATTTCATTCTGCATTGATAGCTCGCCTAATATCATGAACCGCGGTTTGGTTTCCTCTTCTTTTCAGGGACAATTTATGGCTTACAAGGTATCTCAACTGACGTATGGTACAATTAACACCGTGATAGACATAAAGAAACGTCACCATACTTGCAAATGTGCCAATATTTATGTCTATCACGCCTCCCGGTTAGCTCAGTGGTTAAGCTCCGGTCTGTTGAGCGGGAGGTCGCGGGTTCAAGCCCCAGGTTCAAGCCCCGGCCGGACCAACACTCAGGGTCTTAAAATAACTGAGGAGAACGTGCTGCCTTTGTAAAACAACTGCAAATGGTTAGACATTCACGTCTTCTCGGATAAGGACGTAAAATCGTAGGACTAGTGTCCCCAATTAATTGCAAAGCTAAATACATTTGACACTTAAATAAAGTTACTTACTTACTTCAGTACTTAGTTTACGTGCAGTAGGCACGTATACAATCTTCAAGTGTAGCGGCGTCACACAGAAAAGGGCATGCCGGCAAAGTATTTACCGAACCAAAGCGGTGTACAAAAGTGTACAACAAAATGCTTCGGTTTGATAAAAAGTCCTCTATCAAGACTAAATTCAAATCTTTTGAATTTACGGATTTAACTATGAAGCATTCCTCTACCAACTTGCGTCTTGTGACTGTCTATCGACCGCCTCCTAGCAAAGCTAACAAGAGCTCACTTCCATTGTTTTTTGACGAATTTCCCAGGTTTCTCGAGGAACTTGTAATTGCCCCTGGATCTCTCTTAATGACTGGAGATTTTAATTTCCATGTTGAGAATATTTGTGATCCCACGGCTCAGCGCTTTCTACAGTTGTTGGACACGTTCAATCTGAAGCAACACATTCTGGAGCCAACTCACAAGAGTGGACACACCTTAGATCTGATTATCTCTCGAGCGGATGAGAACGTCGCCAGCAACGTTTCTGTATTCGATCCAATGTTATCTGATCATTCCGCTGTATCCTGCTTGTTGTCTCTCCCTAAACCTGCGTTTGAAAGGAAAGAGATCACTTTCAGGAAATTCAAGTCGATCGATATATCACAACTACGCAGCGACATCGAGAGCTCTCCTCTGGTTAACATGTGTAACCTGGCCACCGACTTAGACAGCCTCTCTTGCAAGTATAACACTGTGTTGTCTGATTTACTAGACAAGCATGCACCTTTGCAGAAACGGACAGTCACTATTCGCCCGGCTGCCCCTTGGTACGATGATACGATCAGAGAGGAGAAAAAGCGTCTGAGAAAGTTGGAGCGTCGCTGGAGAAAATCAAAACTGTGTATCGACCGTGAGCTTTATCGAGAACAGTGTACTGCTGTCAACAGATGCATATTTCAAGCCAAAATGGGATACTACTCTAGTCTTATTGAAGACAATCGAGCCAATCCCAAGGGGCTCTTTTCAAGTGTTGACAAGCTGCTGCATCGGAAAGCCGAAAGGAAGCTGCCGTCCTGTGATAATGACGTACAATTGGCTAATGATTTTGCCGATTTCTTCACGGAGAAAATCTCGAAGATACACAATGGGCTGGCAACTAAAAGGCCTGTGAGCCCGCCTGACACGTAAAAAGTACTGAGCCGAGCAGTACCGAATGTTCAGTTAAATTTCGTGAATTTCGTCAAATCACTGTAGAAGAACTGTCTGTGCTTATTGGCCAATCTGGTGTGAAGTCGTGTGATCTCGACCCAGTTCCTGCTCCACTTCTTAAGGGCTGTCTGGACTTGTTACTACCTGTAATTTGCAGGATTATCAACACCTCTTTGGAACATGGCGTTATGACGGAAGATATGAAAGAGGCACTGCTCAGACCATTAATTAAGAAGTTATCGCTTGACTACGAGATCTTCAATAATTACCGACCGATTTCGAACTTACCCTTCCTTTCGAAATCCTGTGAGAGAGTGGTTGCTTCCCAGGTCCAACATCACGTCAGTGTTAACAACCTTGAGGAACGTTTTCAATCAGCATATAAGGCTGGACATAGCACCGAATCGGCGCTTATTACGGTTCAAAACGATATTCTCCGGGCTATCGACGAGAACGGATGCGTCATCCTGCTATTGTTGGATCTGTCTGCGGCATTTGATACCGTAGACCACGGTATTCTGTTGGCTAGACTCAAGGAGCGTTTTGGAATAGAGGGCACCGCGCATAACTGGTTCCGCTCTTATCTATCTGGACGGAGGCAGTTCGTCAGCATTGGGAAGTCGCGGTCATCCAGTCGCCCTTTGAACTGCGGCATCCCACAGGGATCCGTGCTCGGTCCGATGTTATACCTCTTATATACTGCCCCCCTGGGTGATATCATGCGTAATCATGGGCCGGGTTTTCTATCATATGTACGCAGATGACACTCAGATCTATCTGGCATTTAGTTCGTCTGTCCCTGGTGATCTTGAGCAGTGTCAAGTGAGAGTGGAGGCATGTGTGCGCGACATTGATCACTGGATGCTGATCAACAATCTAAAGCTCAATAACGACAAGACCGAACTCCTTGTGTTACACTCTAAGAGTCGTTGTCAACCTCCCATAGAGTCGGTGCAGGTGCGGGATTTTCCTGTCGTTCCCTCCTGCTCAGCGAAGAACATTGGTGTTACATTTGATAGTACTATGAATCTTGAGAGTCACATTAAGGAGGTCTGTAAGATCTCCTTCTATCATATTAGGAACATTGCCAAGATCAGACGTTTCCTAAGTTTTGACTCTATTAAGACGTTGATTAATGCTTTTGTTATATCTAGAATTGATAACTGTAATGGATTATTGTATGGTCTGCCAGGTCATCTCATACAACGTTTACAATACGTGCTTAATTCTGCTGCAAGGCTAATAATGATGTCACGCAAGTGTGATCATATCACACCTCTGCTTTATGAATTGCACTGGCTCCCAGTGGAGCAGCGCATAACTTTCAAGATTCTACTTTATACATATAAGATAGTTAATGGTGTTGCACCTGCTTACTTAAGTGACTTGCTAGAGCTATATGTTCCGGCACGCGCTCTAGGGTCGGCTGAGAAGCTGCTGCTTCAGCAACCGGCTCACCGTCTGACATCTTATGGTGCTAGGGCGTTTTCTGTTTGCGCGCCAAGATTATGGAACAATCTTCCAGTAGATATTAGGAGAAGTGACTCTATTCAGACTTTTAAATATAAGCTAAAGACACATTTATTCAAATTAGCATTTTATTAATACATACAAGTGTTTTACATACAAGTTGTTTCAGCTGTAAATGAGTTCCCTAGATATTGTACATTAGATTTCTATTTTTATTTTATTTTTACAACAATGTAAAGCGCATTCGGGCATGCAATGGAGAATGCGCTATATAAATACATATTATTATTATTATTAAACTGATATAACACGATCGCGAGAAAAAAATAAGATCATACTGATCTTGGCACATTCCCCGAAAAGAACATAGGTACGAGGTTGAGCCAAGTGACCATGGCTTGTCTGCGTTTTGTTTTTGCGTTGTGTCAGTTTTGTTTTTGCGTTGTGACTTTTGTTTTTGCGTTGTGACTTTAGTTTTTGCGTTGTGACTTTTGTTTTTGCGTTGTGGGTTTTTTTTTTTGCGTTGTGGGTTTTGTTTTTGCGTTGTGGGTTTGTTTTTGCGTTGTGGGTTTTGTTTTTGCGTTGTGACTTTTGTTTTTGCGTTGTGGGTTTCGTTTTTGCGTTGTGGGTTTCGTTTTTGCGTTGTGAATTTTGTTTTTGCGTTGTGAATTTTGTTTTTTTGCGTTGTGACTTTTGTTTTTGCGTTGTGACTTTTGTTTTTGCGTTGTGACTTTTGTTTTTGCGTTGTGACTTTTGTTTTTGCGTTGTGACTTTTGTTTTTGCGTTGTGGGTTTTGTGTTTGCGTTGTGGCTTTTGTGTTTGCGTTGTCGGCTTTTGTGTTTGCGTTGTGGCTTTTGTTTTTGAGTTGTGGCTTTTGTTTTTGCGTTGTGGCTTTTGTATTTGCGTTGTGGCTTTTGTTTTCGTGTTGTGGCTTTTGTTTCCGTGTTTTAGCTTTTGTTATCGTGTTGTGGCTTTTGTTTTCGTGTTTTGGCTTTTGTTTTCGTGTTGTGGCTTTTGTTATCGTGTTTTGTCCATACCGGCCACTGTAAAATGGAAATAAAAATCACCGGCTAGCATTAGATAACCCGGCGTTAACATGACAGTCTCTAGCAATGACGAGAATTCCTTGAAAAATACAGTAGGCGAAGCTCGGTTCTTTTTAGATTGCGGCGGTCTATAGATATTGAGAAGTCTCACAGACGAGTGTCCATGGCTAATAACCATGTCCATGTACTCCATAGACTTAATTGAACGGAGAACACTCGTTTTTGATGATTTTGAAGCCTTTGCGAAGAAGTAACCCCACTCCGCCTCCAGCTCTATTCACTCTCGGGACATGATGAAATTCAAAGTCCTTTAAAGTGTTTAAGATCTCAGCAAGTGTGTTATTGTCATGGTAGTCACCAGTAAGCTAAGTCTCTGTATAGCCAGAATATCAAGACGCTTCGATATTATAAGGTCACATATTGAGGCTGACTTCCGTATTTACAGAATGCGCATTCCATACAGCAAATTTTATATCGGTCCGCTGAGCAGGCTTTGACGTTTTGATGTGAATAAGGTTGTCATGTATGGCCTCATGGGATGTGGGCTGTGACACGTGCTTACGTCCATGATCCAATAAACTGATAAGTGAAGCTTGACGAGACATACAATAATTACGGCGGAGATTGTAAACTCCTAGTCGGTTGGTGGTGTGAACAGGAATGCGAAATGAATTAACAACGCCAACATTTGAACCGACAGTTTGAGCCGGCTTATCAGCCTTTCCATCAGCAGGATTCCACAAGACTCGATCACTTTCCTCTGGTCCAGGATTAACTTCGATGTTGAAAGCAGCGTCCGTATTGGGGTAGTAGCGAAAAGCCGACTTGAAAACCCTTGGGCGTTTCAGAGGGGTCAAGTAGTGTTTGTTTAACCATATTCCATCCATTGTTCTCATTGAAAACCAGCGGTCAAGAGCATCAAGCTCTGTTCGACCAAATCGCCAAGAAAGCGGCCATGCCTTCATGTAGGACGACACGAATTGCTACCAAATTGTATTCTATTGTATTGTATTGTGTTGCGTTCTATTGTTGTATTGAATTGTATTGTGTTGTATTCTATTGTATTTTTGGTAAAAAATCGTGTCGTTCTACATAAAGGATTGCCAAGAAAGCGGAATCCAAGTAACTTGTAAAATGGTCAACATGATAACTTGAGAGATAGGAGTGTCTTCCGCAAGAATTGTGGTCTTCAGCTTTAAGAAGTAGCGAGTAAACTAATAAAAAAGAGGCGAACCTAGAGACATGATCGCCACGCCACAAAACACTCATAACGTTTTCAGCCAGTCTTGGACTTAAGGGTGAGCTTATTTGCAATGAGCCATTCACTAACCCTCACAAGATCTTGGTTCAACTCATGCATGGTCTATGTGATTGATATCATTGCTGGCAAAAGTTAAGTGCGTGTCATCGGCGTACATCCAAGGTTGAGAATGAGAGAATGAGAATGAGAGAGACAATTAGGCAAATCGTTTATGTAAAGTATAAAGAGGAGAGGACCTAGGATAGTTCATGGGGAATGCCACAGGTTAGGGATTGGGTGTCTGAGAGAGAACCATTTACGAAGCATCTTTGTTTGCGACTATCCAAATATGATTTGAACCAGTTAAGTGAGGCGCTTCCAACACCATAAACATTTAATTTAGATAATAAAATGGCATGGTCAAGTGTCGAAAGCCTTCTTAAGATCAAGGAATACCACTTCATTAACATTGCCTTTGTCAATATTGAAAGCCCAGTTGTCAGTGGCTTCGAGTAAGGCCGTAACAGTGGAGTGAAGTGATCGAAACCCCGACTGATTGCTTGAGATTAAATTATTTTCAGTTAGATAGCTATAAAACTGATCGTAAACGATTCTCTCAAAAACTTTTGCCACGACGGGGATGATAGAGATAGGTCGATAATTATTTAAGTCGGAACGTTCTCCCTGTTTGAATAATGGAATTACTTTTCCATTCACTGGGAAAAACACCCGAGACAATTGCAATGGATCTGTTAAAAATCAAACAAAGAGAACTACTCAAGCATGTAAAGGCCTGGTTCATTTAACGGAAAATAGATGTACGTTAAAAAATGTTTTCTGACAGAAATAACAGTTTAAACAAAATCTAATTACACCATAATACTTATATCAACTTCCTTAAATTTGTAAGTGGATGGTTGTCTTATCACGTGATCGATGACGTCATAATTATATATTTCGTTTAAGTGAAATGCGGCTGCGACGATAACATATGAATAGAAGTAACCCTGCTAAAACATTAATCCTCCCGCAGTTTGAGACTACGCTTAGAAAACATGACTATCATGTAAAGATAAGGAGATATTTAGGGTGCAAAAAAGTCACGTGACGTATTTTTCATATTTTGGCCTTAATTATTCGTTAACGAAATATTGTAATCATCTTTTCTAAGCTGATTTAGGTAAAAGGCTTCAACCTTAACTAAACATATCCACTCATCATCCTAGCTGTTTTAAACTCGGAGCCGCGTTTTTGATTTACTGATTTCATGTTCTAAGTCACACGGCAGACCACGTGACACGTTTTACTTCACACAAACCACTTTTAAAAGGTTGTCAAGAATGGCGATACCTATTATCGTTAGAAACTTGGCGTACTTACCATACTCGGCTGTACTGAAATAAGGAAAACAGATTTTACCCGAAATTTGACCCCTGAACCAGGCCTTGAGTAGCGATCAAATCTGCGCATTCCCGAAGGAGTCGAGCAGATATTTTGTCTAATCCAGTCGCTTTAGATTTGCATAGCTTAGACAATAACGAGAACACTTTGGCACTGACAGTTGTTTTAAGTTCGAATCTATGGTCGGTGACCTTGAGATAATCTAAATGCGATGGATTGTTTTCATTGTAAGGAATGTCCTTATTCCAAAAAGCCGAAACTCCTGAGGACGAGGCTAGATCGACTAGTGTCGTTTTATGTTTCTTTGATGTATTCAACTCATTAGGGAATATTTTGTGTTGCTAAACATTTAAGTTCCGAACACCAACCCTAAATCTAGGTAGTGATGACATCGCGGATCTCCATCCCTTTCTGCTTCCCCCTCCCCCCATCATTTGTCATTCGATCCCCGGTCTCAATCACGCTTGGTCAATATGGCGGCCGCTTCGATGATCCGTTTGCTGCGCGAAAAAAACACCATCTACCGCCTGAAAGCAGGCTACGGGGTCCAAAGACGCAGCATTTACATGGCTTCTTAAAAAATATAAACCAATAATGAAATTGCGCGCCTTTTAACGACTGGTTTGAAGCTGAAATCGCCGGCGAGTTTATCCCGCAAACGCGTTCTAGCACTAATTAATATTTTTTTAAATAAGACAGTTTGGCGTAGGTGATAAGGACTCCTATAGAAAGGGTTTAAGGCTCTCTCGTAGTTTTCAGGTCATTGATAGCCCTATTCTACCCGAGGATTCATACAGATCAACACATTTTCCATACTGTCGCCATTGTTCAGTGGCCCGCCAGAAAAAAATCCTCGTTTCCACGCGAGAAAGACCGAAAATTCTATGCGTACCACGTGACCCCATATCAACCAATGAGAGCGCGCGTTAGGTCTCACAAGGCGCAACTTCAATTCCTCGCGATCGTGCATATAAACCTCATTCATAATGGCCGCCTCCTAAATTGCATAATTTGGAAGATAAATCTGTAGAGGAAAACTAATGCTACTACATGAAAGATCACATTAAAACTAGTAATTGAGTTCAGTTTTAGAGTAATGTGGAGAATTGCTGTTGAGTTATGCGTATTTCAAATGCAGAAAATACGTGAGAGCGAGGCTAGAAGACTTCCGATCCGTTGTTTTTCTCATACAAAATCTCTCTAATTTCAAATGGCTGTAACTCCATTGCTGTTTAAGATTTAGATTTTGTCGAGATGCTCTTCACACACGACTTTCATAATGGCCGCCTCCGGCCAGCTCCTAATTTGCATAATTTGGAAGATAAATATGTAGGGTGAAACCAATGCTACCACATGAAAGATCACATTATAACTAGTAATTGTTTTGAGTTTTGGAGCAATGTGGAAAATTGCTGTTGAGCTATAAGCATTTGTAATGGAGAAAAATATGAAAGCGAGGCTATAAAGGCCTCCGTTGTTTTTCTCATACAAATCTCTCTAATTTCAACTGGCTGTAACTTCATTGCTTTATAAGCTACAGCACTCAACTTTCACAAGTTCACTAATGTCATACCTGCCAACTCTTCTGCATTAGATGGGAGTCTCAAGATTTTGAGCCCGATCTCCGGTCTCCCGCATAGTCTCAAATCTCCCGGTTTTTTTGCTTTCAAGGCTCGACAAAAAAAATTACGGGAAAACCCTTTCCATCTGTCTTCGGCAATGTTTCGAAATGTTGTCGGAAGGACTTCGTCAGTATTTCGGGAGGGCTTCGGAAATGTCCGAACAAAATTTATACCCTCTGACTTTCAGGGGTTGGCAGGTATGTAATGTCAACATGCTTTTTCACATGCCAATGTTTATATTTGCTATAAATGTGGAGAAACTATCGAAACGGGAATACGCGAAGCTTCCAGTGAATGATATGATGTGGCACTGATTTACTTTGAACTCATGTCGACACTGACTGAACAATCCAAAGATATACTGTGCAACCAGTGTAGGAAAGGACTCGTTAAAAAATAAAAAATCAGCGATGTTACTGATATTCTCAACATTATTTATCTTTATGCATCTAAGCCGATACAACCAAATTTCCGGTTGTCAAGATAACACCACCACCGCCCGTAAACAATGGCTTAAAGCGTCCGCAAAAATCTCTCCCAATCTTGAACGTTTTATTTTATTAGCATCGCACGGTCAGCCTTGAAATAGGAGAGAGCATTTCTGGAGAAATATCTCCATTTGATCAAAGACCTTCCGTTCGACATCACTGATTGTGTATATTGGTCGAGTATTAAATGAGATTTCCTTGTCTGACTCGTTTCCAAACAATTCCCCCCGTTTTGTCCAAGTAATGCGATAAAGATTCAGCTGTTATGGGTGTTTTAAAAGATAATGAACTCGACTTTGTATGGGGTTTTGCACGACTTAATGTCTCTATGAATTTCAAGCCCGCCCATGCCCCCACCCTCGGGCATTTGTCGGGATTTTGTCATTTCTTTCCAAGAACACCGTAAATGCCCCATGGTGGAGCCAGCTGGGCTGTCATATGCCCCACCCCGAGGCAAGTATAGCGAACGCGCCAAATTTCTTCGCCGTTTCAAAGCCACATTTCACCGCTTTTCTTTATTAAAGTAATGCAGTACTCACCTTCAAACACTTTCGTAAGTGCCCCCAAATCCCACACTCACTAGCCAGTTCCCAACAAACCGCACACTTCACCCCGAAACTGGGAAATTCCCAACGCCATGTTCACTGATGACTTTTCCGCCGCCATGTTGATCGATGAAGCAAGCACGTGTTGATCAGTTGAGCAAAACAAAAACAAACACAGGGGATGGGTGGGGTTATTTTTTGACAAATGCCCCGGGCCCGGCCTAACGAAAAACAAATGCCCCACCCCAGGGACAGATAGGTTGTCAAATGCCCTAGCCTGCTTACAGGCTCTCGGTTTTCCCCCCGGAAATATTAGTTTTCGGGTCGGGTTTGGGTTACCTGTGGGCCGAGCGAGGCGGGGGCGAGTGCGTCAGCACGAGAGAAGAAGAAACGAGAGAAGAAGAGAAGAAACCGGAGAGAAGAAACCGGAGAGAAGAAACCGGAAGAGAGAAGAAACCGGAAGAGAAGAGAGAAGAAACCGGAAGTAAAATGTCGGGGGTGGGTGCGCACTGATTTTTTTTTCGCGCGCTAAAAGCCGATTGGCTGTTACTCAAACAGCCCCAATTCGATTGGCTCGCGCGCTTACAAAACCTTTAAGTGTTGAATAATCTGTTCGACCCGTGTAATACGCCGACATATTTGCACTCGTTTTATCCCGTATTTGCACTCGAAGACGCCAAGTCGTCAACCTCGTCCCCAGGATTTTCTCGGTCAGATCCAAGATGGTGGCTACTCTGAGAGAAAACCCTGGTAAAGGCTGGATCACGTGATCAAATACTCCCAGATTTTGGGAGTATAGTGTCACGTGATTTGGCGATCTAAGATGGCGGCCAAGCTAAATATGGGAAAAGTTCATGACGTGTACAAACCATAGGTATCCCAATCCGGAGTGAGCGAGAAGCGATTAACGGTATTTCCACGCGGCGAACGATGCAGTGAAAACAGGTCTACTAAATGGCTCGAAATGGAGTTTACTTGGATAAAGAACCAGTGGAAAGGTATCACAAAGCTACCAGGATGAATCTTAAAAAGCCGTTCATTTTCCGTTAGCGTTGAAGTGAGCGATCGATAGTACATGTTCAATACACAGTCGTCAACGGAGTTAAATCAGGTGTATTACCAGTGACTTACGGTATTCCTCAAGGTTCGGTCCTAGGACCAACCTTATTTACTAACGACCTTCCTTCTTCCGTCACTTCTGGCCAGGTCTACATGTACGCCGACGACACCACGGTTTACTGTATTAATAAGGACGCTGACCAGGCGGTCGCTCAGTTAAATGAAGCTCTTCAGGAACTTTACGTCTGGTGCCTCAATAACAGGCTTACACCACACCCAAACAAGTGCGAGGCTATGCTGATTATGCGTTCTAGTTATACTATGGGACCGATTGCACCTGTGAGAATAGGGAACTCTCAAATTAAGTGGGTTAAGAAATCCCGACTATTAGGCATGACGGTTGATAATAACTTAAGTTGGATCCCACATACAGTAGAACTGAAAAAGAGTTATGCTAATAAATTAGGGCTACTGAAAAGATCTAGATTTCTGCCAAAACATGTACTAGAGAATCTATATTTCTCAGTTATACTGCCTTCGGTGATCTATGGCATGGTATTGTGGGGGAGTTGTTATAATTCACTTGAGAAGCTTCATAGTAGTGCCGCAAAAATTATATACAATCTCCCCAGAGACACATCTTCCGCAGATGCTCTGCAGCTTGCCAGTTGGTATTCACTCAGTATTTATCATAAGCTTGTATTGTTTAAAACAATGCACAAGGCATTCCACGCTAGGTTACCAGATTTTTTATGCGATCAGATATTAATTAAGAGGACTAGCCGTTATAATCTAAGAGTAGCGGATTCCCTTGAAATACCGCGTTTTAATACGCGACATTCAGTTCAGTATAGTGGATCGGTTTTATGGAAGTGTTATTTCTAGTGATCAGTCAATAGTATGTGCAGGACATAAGGATCTTGAGTGTCGTTTAAATAAATTAGCGGTGTTTGAACAGTTCAAGTTTAACACTACATCTGCCTCTTCTACTAGATTTAAGAGTGATGACTTCATTTACTTGTGATTCCACTCATTAACTGAGGCCTAGTATGAATGTATTGTATTTTTAGAAAAAACATTTTAGCAGCTCTCTTAGCATCATTATTTATTAGTAAGTTCAATTTAGTAATTTGAAGTTTATTTACTTATTACAGTTATTACATTTGTAAGTATTCTTAGTAATTTTTATTATTGTAAATAGATGTACAGTTATATATTCTTAGTAGTAGACACACGACCCCATAAGCCTTGTGCTTTAATCATAATCGTGTTTAAATAAAGGCAATCTATCTAATCTATCAGGTTTAACGGCTTCTCCTGGCTTTCCCACTGATGAACCTTACCAGAAAACTACCCAGTAATACACTTCATCTATTGCTCTAGCTACATAACGTGTTTTAAGGTTATTTAAAATCGTTTTATTGATAAAATTTGAGCAATCTAAACTATATACAAGTTCATCTCTGGAGTCAGTCCGTTTGGCCAATAAAAAGCATTGTTAGAACAACCCTTGCGTCAAAATCGAAGAGGCATCAGTCAGGTTTTCGTATTCCGCGAGGGTCTCGTACTCATCATCTCGGCTTGAGGACGATGCCTCTATGACAATATCGGCCAGCTCCTGGGGCATCAGATCACCATTGGTCCATTCGATGTCTAGCTTCCCGTTGTCGTTGATGGTCCAGCCATGTCCTTCAAGTCCAGGGATGGATGGAGTTGCTTGATCGGCTAGATGCCATATCAGGGTTTGGTAGTTAGCTCTCCGCACATGCATCCTCAAGCTTTGGCGACAGGGTGGAAAGAGACTCGTGTCAACACAATCGTAGCTGGTGAGAACCACTCCAGGTTTTGCACTGAACCTCTGAAGGAACTTCTCGTACCTATAATAATAATAGGCTTTATCAAAACCATATTTGGATAAAAATATACAATGATTTGACAATATTAATTTATTGATTAAAAACTAGAATATAAAAATATAGAATATGTACAAATACATATATATAAGAAGATAGGTACATACCTCACGAAGTTTATGTCATCTGATTTGCTTCCATACATCAAGCAGGTGAACCTCTCCAGCTCGTCAAACACGTGATCTTCTATTTCAACGGATTTGCCTAGTTCCTTGAACGCCGGGAGAAACTCTGGGTTCTTCTTCAGAAGTTTGAGAGGCTTTACTTTTCCCTTGCGTACGAAGGCACTTCTGGTATCACAACCTGTAAATGCATGAAGAGCTGGGAGCGCCAAACTTATATCCTCTCCAATATCCTCTGCAACAGCCTTCACATGTATCGAGTAGACGCCGCTTGTCACCTGTTCCAGTGTCGAAGAGTACAGTCTGCATGAGATCTAACCATGCATTATCGTGGAGTCATCCGGTGTATTGGCTGCTATGTGGCGGCAATACAGTATGATCTTTGTATCTGCTTCTTCTTGTTTAGAACAAAGCTGCACAATATCTTCTGCGATGATATCCTGGCCGTTGAGACTCGTCAGACGTACACGTCTCCGCTGAAGTTTCGGGGCATACTTGTCCTTCTTCCACTCGACAAGGAGGAACTTGGATAACCGTCGCTTATTCTCGTCATTAGAGAGAAACTTCTTCCAATCTCGTGGGACTTTAGTGGAGGGTCCTTTGACGAGGTGTGCCTTTGCAGAGCCCCTGCGTGATCGTTCTATTCCCTTAATAAATCGCCCTACTCTAGGAAGATAATCGAACACGTTTTCTGCTAATTCTCCGAATGTGCTTGGAAGCGCGACCATTGCCTGTAGTACAGCATTCCCGTCTATAATGTAGGAAATGTATCCCTGAGTAGGTCTCGGTACTCGGTGTGATTTGTCTTCCAGGATATGCATCAACTTTGACTTGTCAGTCTTTATGGGGGTGCCGTCTGCTGTAGCCAGTGCCCACGGCACAGGGCCTAATGGCAAACTTAGCACACTCTCCAAGTTGATCTGGTATTCTAGCGCTAAAAGACAAGTTGACCAAAGACGTTCCTTTCCGCGGTGATTTCCTTTGTTTTTCTAGACTGGCCGTAGATAACTGTAGATTTCGCCAGGGAAGCAAAGGTCTTCAGATTCTGCCTTTTCATGGGAGCGTGAAAGCTGATATTCTTTTCCACAAGTCGCTCTTGGCTTTCTTGCCGATTTCGTCAGCCATAAGAATATCGTGTTCAACATTAGATGGCACAGGAGAACCCGATGAAAGGCAGTATACGGCATCTTTATCGTCGATTGCAAATGGGTTGATAAAATTGCTGATGGCCTGCATAACGCTGCATGTGTCTTGTTCGCTCTTCGATCTCTGTGAAGGTCTGACCTCCTTGTGTGACGTGCACTCTTGACTGTCCATGTTTGCAATCGCCTTGGTTGCCTGTAGATAGCTAGCCCTGGTGTGTCTTGTCTTGCACCATCTATAATATGCAGACTGATTTCTGCTGAAACCAACAATACCGCCGTGGGATTTCGCATGCCGATTGATAGTTTGCTCCATCGTGATGTCAACAGCATTCCTGGATGATGGCACATCTGATATGCTAACGCTGAGTCCATTGCGCTTCAGCAGCTCTTCAGCTCCTGGATGTGACTGGGGAAGATTCAGAACGATGAGCAAATATACTGTATGTACCTTGCATAGTTCGGGTGGTCGTAACTGAAGAACAAGCTGCACATGTGTTGGAGACTTGCAAGGTGCAGCTCTAGATTGTTCTCTTTGGTTGCTTTGGTTGAATTAGAGATACCATGTCCATGTAGCTCATCCAGAATTGAGCGGGCTTCCCAAGCTCCCCATGACGAACACTCCCCTTGAACTGGGAGTAGAGGCGCAGCGATTTTCGGCAGCTGTCCCTTGCCAAGGCAGCAGACAGGTTTTCCTTGCATGGCTCTTTGGCAAGACAATCTAACGTGGTCATTGCCTCGTAATCAAGAATGTTTCCAGAGCATCACTCAAAGATGCTGAGTAGAAGTCGCTCCAAAGCTTCATAAACAATCTTGTGTACACGGATTGCCCGGTTGTAGTGCTTTCCAGTCATAACCTGCGCAATTGACCCACTCGCGCAGATCCCTGATTCCACCAGAATTTCCTCAAAGCCACTGCCCCTCATTTTCTTCCCGAGTGCACCCATGTAGGAACAGGTGAGGTGGAAACTTCCCATTCTAACGATAAGGTCATCAAAGATTTCAGGATTCTGCCACACGAGCGAGCTAGTAAGCCTTCTTTGCCACTGCTAGATCGAACGTCACAAACGTATACAGCTGGTTAACTTCCCTTGATGCCTGTTGCGATCGCTTCAATATATGCTGGACAGTGGCGTTTTCAGTCACAGGTACAAACACTGGCGCCATATAGTATACGGTGGACTGCTGAGCTGGCGGAGAGTCCTTGCTAGTTCCAGTCAACGACACCCAACCTGCCCATGGCGGGACAATCTGA
Organism: Actinernus sp. WN-2022; assembly: GCA_030867875.1. NCBI lineage: Eukaryota > Metazoa > Cnidaria > Anthozoa > Actiniaria > Actinernidae > Actinernus > Actinernus sp. WN-2022. The sequence goes on from JAOWCC010000577.1 coordinate 129,084,978, forward strand.
GCAGAATGTTTCAGTATACCCGACCGACTATGGAAAGCCATTTGGTGCAAAATTCAAGGTGTTCAACTTCTACCACATTCAACAAATTTCGTTCAAGCTCAAGTATTATTTCCACTCAGATTTAGCAACACTGTTTTCAAGGTCAAGGATATCACAGCATCACATTCAACATCCAAAACTCATTCAAGGTCAAGCTAGTATGTTCGGCTCACATTCAATAAATTATTTTCACGCTCACAGAAAAATACGTTCAAGGTCAAACAAAAAAAATGTCGCACATGTTCTAGGCAGGAAAACACGATCAACAAACTCAAAAATACTGTCAACAAACTCAAAAATACTGTCAACAAACCGCGGAACGTTGTCAACAAAACCACGCTCGTTCCCAGGCTTTCTCATCGTTGCCTCAATCTGGTGTGCACCGAAATCAATATGGCGCCTGAATCGAACCATGGTGGTGATTCACAACGAATTTTTGGAGGATCTGGATGGGAGAACGTTTTTGAGTCAATCATTGAAGTATTAAACGATTATGAAAGGTATTTTCATACATCTGATCTATCTGCTCGAGAGAATGTTGTTATCAGACTGGAATCTGTTGTGACTCTCCTTCAGCAAGTCTTATCCTCTGCAAGAAATCTCCAATGCTCTGAATTTTTAGAATAACTGTTACGAAATATCCGACTATTGCTCTTGGACTGGAAGCGGACTACGCAGTCCTCTTCTCAGTGTACACAAGTGGATATTTATTCCTATATTTTAACTGCTACATCTATCTGGCAGGCCGAAGTTTGACATTAGTGAAGACACCTTAGTGCAGTTGAGGTCATTTGGATTCACGTGGACCCATATTTCCGAGATGCTATTAGTTTCTTAGTGGACAATTAGATGAAACAAAATTTGTTTCTCTGATAAGAGCGAACTTCTTTTGGGAAACTGTTTTCAACTCTGATCTTATGGCCGATTCATCACGCGCCATTTTCCAAATCGAATTCTCCCTTTAGCAGAACCATGTCATATCGAGTACATATTCGTGATCCTCGCTGATTTCTTCATCCTCAAGGAAGTTATCTAAGTCTTTGGAATGATCTGCTTGCTGGTTTTCACAGATTTCTTGGGCAAGGGAACTTTTCTTTTTCCAGTGCCCAAAGTATTTTCACCCAATATGTTACACTGGTATCTGAAATACATACTTACAATACCAGGTATGCAAAAAATAAAAATCTGTATCGACCCAATGTAAGAACTAACTATGGCTTATCTATACATTTAAATTTTCTTTATCTAAAATTTTGCAAACTATCCCTACTGAACTCAAAACTGAGTTTAAATCTCTTTCAGTGCAAAACAAAATTCAAACTGTACCTTATCCAGACCCAACTATAATGTCGTATTCTAATAATTTATTACAGTAATTGTTTCAACATGTTGCATATTTTACATTATATACTACCAGAAGTCCATAACCAGAAGTGTCCATCTGGTATTGGGGTAGCGGCCCATCAGTTTACAGAGTTGTCTATTTTTAGAAATGGTAATCTCAAATTTCGCGGTCGAAATCAATGGCGGACATTGGGTCAGATGCGAGAGTCATGGCTCCGGGGGGCACTCATGTACACGACGTAAATGAGATGTGTGGCAGTACCGGATAAAGGTTTGAGCCCAATTGGCAAACTAAGTCTTGTTTTGGAGCAAATCAACTATCAATTCGGGTTGATTTTCATACTTTATTGGAAATCCTGGTTAATAAAAACACCTTCATTACATTTTATTTTGCAAACTGGGTCGGGCTCTGAAGACGACACCTGACATACCTCCCCTTTATTATGCAAGCAGTGCCCCCCGGTTTGAAGCTCAGTACATAAAGTTCGCCAAGCGGTGCTACAAACTTCAAAGCTAAGTACGGTGGCAAATGTCGGGCTTTTGACGACTAAAATTGAAGATATTGGAATTGTAATGAAACGAAATGTATAGACTGAACATCTGTGCCTCTGCTAACGGATCTTGGGGTGATTTGAGAAAGTTAAAAGTGATTTTCAAGTCTTCAAGTGTTGACTAGCGACGAGTATAAAAGTTTGAATTATGACAATGAATGAAAACGGAACCGAAAATTCACATTCATCTGGCCAGGAACAACTGACATTATACAAGGACAAAATTAAATCAAAGTAAGCCAAGTTTACTTTTATTTTTTTATTTAATTGTTTTGTTTTTAATCCATTGAAATCGGCCTTGGAAACTCGGTCGCATATGACCCGTTGCCGTGAGGCATTTGATTCAAATCTTCTAATAATCTTGTTCACTGGTTGTCTGAAGAAAAAACCCTTGTTTGTACTAATTTTAAGAACTGGAATTTCATTTCCAGCTGTGATAGTTGCGTTCAGCTTTCTAGTTTTCGATTGTAAAGTTTATTCTTGGAGATGTACAACAGTTAGTGTCTTTAATAAAACAGCAAAGTGACAACTGTTTCATTGTTTGATTGTGCTTGATGAACTGCCTGAAATCAAACTTCGCTTCTCTCTTTTTTCACAGTTTATAGCTATTTTTATTCAGTTCCAGTCGATTATTAAGCCTTGCTTGGAGATTTGCCGAGCTGTTCTTATATCTGCCAAACGCAAATTACTTACAGGATTTTCAAATGTTCACTTGAGCTCAAACTCAAAGTAAACAAACTCGGTGCACTTAATTACTCTTGAGAGAACATGTGATTGTCTTTTTCAGTACATTTCTTAGGTCATATTATAAACAAAAATAGCATGATTTGTATGTGATATTTATCACTTGCTGTATTTATGCCAAATATCACTACAAAAATCTTTGTTTATGAACCAAAAGACAAAAACTTAGATTCGTTCTGTATACATCACACAAGTGCTGTAAACACGAAGTCTGAAACGGATGAAACGGAAAAATAAAAGGTTACAAAGGAACCACATGTTCTGGTTTATAATGGTCTTTCCTGAACATATGGTGCTCACCAGTTCTTGCCTGTTATAAATGAGAAATAAGCTGATTATCAAGAAGTTTCTAGACTAGAAAGTAGCATTCGCTCGGCTTGTCCGCCAAAATTTTGTCGCATATATAAATAACTGTACAATATTACAAACCATATGTTCAGGAAAGACCATTACAAACGCTGTATTAGCCAATCAGGTACTGCTGATAAATTTTCGAATGGCGGGAAAAGCTTTCTATAAATAGACTACTCTGTAAACTGATGGGCCAAACCCTATAGTGGGAGATGGACACTTCTAGTTATGGACTTCTGATACTACATATAATTTTTATTTTTTTATATTTTTTTATTTAATAGCTTAACTCAGGCTGAGAAACAGACTCTAGGTCTATATTACATGTAAACCCGACCTAATCTTAGCCTTATATTTATTTTCCTTGTGGCAGTGGTTAACTAAGCTCATTTAACCACTGCACACCTTCATCTACATTATTATGATTAAAATAACTAGTTATTCCATTATTTTATGATACCTGCACGAATCGACTGTAATATAATTAAATGAAGTGTAAAATAAAGAAAACTGAAACTGATGCGATGGATGGCGAGGCAGAGCTAGAGCTGGTTGAAGAAGACTTGATGTGTTTGGCACTGACTAAATAAGTAAATTCCTGGAGTTGTCGCGATGCAAACGAAGCCAACGAACGGATTAAATATCTTGTTCGGCCAACCAATGCCTGTGAAGAGTTTCGAGCAGCTCCAGAGTTCAACTCTTCGCGGATGCATCTTCGAATTCTGTCATCCGGCTAAAGAAGCTTCATTGATGGCACTCTATCCACCTTCGGCCTCCATTTTGACAAAACCGCGTGCTCAACACCAGATCGAGGCAATGAGGAGAGCCTGGGAACGAGCGTGTTTTTGTTGACAACGTCTCGCGGTTTGTTGACAGTATTTTTGAGTTTGTTGATCGTGTTTTCCTGCCTAGAACATGTGCGACATTCTTTTTTATTTTACCTTGAACGTATTTTTCTGTGAGCGTGAAAATAATTTATTGAATGTGAGCCGAACATACTAGCTTGACCTTGAATGAGTTTTGGATGTTGAATGTGATGCTGTGATATCCTTGACCTTGAAAACAGTGTTGCTAAATCTGAGTGGAAATAATACTTGAGCTTGAACGAAATTTGTTGAATGTGATAGAAGTTGAACACCTTGAATTTTGCACCAAATGGCTTTCCATAACCGACAGATAAACCACAGATCGTCTGATAATCGAGCATTTCTTTCAGCTTCAGTAAAGCACTTCTGTCTTGGACATTGGCAGCTTTGGCTCGACCTTGTCCTTTGCAAAGCATGGTTCAATTCCTTCGGAGGTGCATCGCCTTGATCGGTTCTTTGTTCTAGTGAGATGCGCTGCTGCACGCGAGATCACTGTGTCATGCTCACCATCTCCTGATACTTCCTGAATTACGATACCGTGTGCAGTGTGCGTTGTGCCCGCGCCCGATGATGTTTCTTCTCTTAGGTCAAAATTGTCCCAGCAAAGGTGAGTGACAATGTTCGATCTGGGTTAATCGTGCATGGGATGCCACCATCTCGCTCATCCATGGCCTTGCACATCGCAGTTTCCAGTTCCAGAAGTCTAGAGTAAGACGTACAATGGCCAAAGCGGTGGATGATTGATACAACCTCAGCACTGCCTGTCAAGTGCCTGAGAGCCATTCCAAGGAGCAGATGCTTTGGCATCATCCACTTTCCATTCGTGACAGCTTTGCAGATATCCTGGGCAAACGATGATACCATTCTTTCTTTGTTCTCCGATGTGTCTGTCTTGCCTGCTATCAGATAACTGTCAAATTCTTGTAAGCATGATGGCGGCTGTATTGCGTTACTCATAAGAAAGTCTGAAGATGGCGGCCATGGCATGTCTTCAGATTCAATTTGCGCACTTTGAATCGATCTGCGCAGATTTAAGGCTGCTTCTTCCAATCTCTTGGCCTCAGAAGCAGCGGTTTCAAATGCTGCCTCTACTGCTTGACCTTTCTTCAGCTCCGACAAATACACAAGCTCACTTTTATAATTTGGCTGCCAAAACTGAATTGACGTTCCAAACTGTTTCACTAGCTTAGCCTTCAACTTGTCGGTTTTGTAATCAGCGTTATATAATTTAGGAGTGTTCTCAAGCATAAATTTGAGGTACCGCTCTCGAAGCCTACCATAATAGACTTATTGATGTAAGCACAAAGGTGATCAAAAGCAGCTTTGTGGGCTGCCTCCATGGCCGATTGTTTGAGTCAACATTATCCTCATCCTTTGATCCACTATATATATCTACAGATCGAGTATAATTTTTCCGGCATGACACATGGTAGTGGGCTTCTCTGGCTACTAAATCGATACCCTGAACCTTCAACAATATGGCTTCATCTTGTTTTGTCTCTGCAGCTCTCTTAATCGACTGTTCATCTGTTTCTGTTACACATTTTTTTAGCTGCTCCTCCTTCCCATATTTTCTTATCCGATTTTTATCGCAAAAAAGGCATCTATCAGCAGGCAAGAGCAGTGATGCTGTGGATGGTTGTTCTGACAATCTACACCTTTTTACAGAGCTAGGGCCTGGGTCAGCATTATTAGATACATTAATTCTTGCGTTTTAATAGTCGAGATGTGTGTGAATGTCTGATAACAAGACCTGTGGTATCCATATTTATTTGGCTGGAAAGTACTTGGCACGTGTGAGCAGATATCATCAAGTCTGTCCTTGGAATTGATCAGATTCCTTAATTTTGATGAAACTTTTCTCTGACTAACATTACTGTTATGTTTGACTCAGTTTTGAATTGGTGAAAATGAATTATGCATCCCAAGGTCCTCTTCCTTTGCTTCTTTCTGCTTGTAGTTTTAACGGGTTTAGTGGCTTTTCACCCTTGTGTTTGTTCATATCCATGTCACCAAAAGTATTTTGTAGTGATCGCTATATTCGTCAAAGCAACATACAAATATTGGAATAAATGTGACGAGTTGAAAACTTCCCGAGGTAATACAAAACTATACATACAGTAATCTTTTATGGTATTGAACTTATCACAGAAACTACAACACATGAACGTCCATGTATATATTGTAGTCAAGATTTAGAGATGCTTTGAACTATTCTAATTATGCAGGGACTGCTTCAAAAGAGCAAAACATAGGAAATTGTATCAAACATACCTTTAGAATTTCCAAGATGGCGGACTTGAAGGAAGTGGGAAGAGGATTCTGGGAATTAATTACCAGTTCGCTCATTATAGCTGTCCTGGAGAACGCTTCAAAGAGCGACTGTAGGTATGGCATTTGGATGATTTTTGAAAAGCAAACAAATAAATGCTACAAATATCCCAGAATATGAATGTTGTCTTGTTATTCTAACAGCAGTGAGAAACTGCTGTCCTATGATCATGCGCACTACCTATTTACAATATTTATTGATGACCATTATACATTATGAACATATCTCTGATACAGGTGAGTAAATAAACACAATCCTGTGCATTTTTACGGCGTTTAGAATTTGTTCTGATAATTTGTACCGAATTGGGCTCCCTGTGGTTTTTTCTTGAAAGAAGAATGCTGCCGTACGGCCACACCCACCAACCGATCAAATCCAACATCCATTTTTTGAATACCGCTGGGCTAAGGATTAAAACGGCACATCTCACAAAATCCCCAAAAGGGGGAGGGGGTTCACTTTCCGACCCATTGACTACTTGTTTAAAAATCAGAGCCCTTACTTCATTAATGTGCCAACCAGAGATCCATTGGTTCCCGACACAAAGCGGGAATGGTTGGTACATTAGCATAACAATTGTAATGTTTATCAACACGAAGTATCGCTATAGAATGGTCAAATCCGAGACCCTTGGTTTGTTTCAAAATCCGACTCTTTTTTGAAACGGCGAGATTTCGAGACTTGTTTGAATTTTGCCGAGATTCACGATTTTTTGAGGGACCATTCTATACCCCTACTACTTTGTCGAGGAGTGCAACTTCGAATTGATCATAGGCCCACGGGGCGGTAAACCCCATATAGCGAGGAAATTTATCTCAAATTTTAAGTCTCATCTCTCAAATGTGAACAGCTTAATGTTTTATGGAACTTTATTTGTGAGAAAGATGTGTTCGTCAGGCTCAGAAAGCACTCGGATATTTCAACTGGCGCCCTTGTCGAATCCAAACTCTTTTGGAAGAAAAATGCAATAGTAATTGAAGTTACTCCGCTTGTTGCCCTCATGAAGGATCAAGTGAAGCGCTTTTAAGGTGAATATATGAGCTGGGATTTTAATTTTCTGAATAGGGATTTTAACCGATTCAGCTCCATCGATAAAAACAACACTGTCAAAAGCAAAAATAAATAAAAGCAGTCTAAACTTTAATATTGATTAATAAATGTAATTTATAGTTAAGCTCGGTACGAACATGGTTAATAGAGTGGAATGGTTAGGAAACCCAGCAAACTTCAAAGGGGCTAACAAAGGCGCTGCGATTTATATTAGAAGGGGATAGGACAAAAGATTGTGCACGGTCACAGTTCATTAGCGTCCCCTGAACGACTGAACTCACACGTTTCTATTGGCTGATTGATTAACATATTGGAATTTGTGTTGCGTGCACGGTAATGCATCAGTCAATTCCAGCAATGCCCACCCCTGCTATTTTCTAGCTATGTTGTAAAAATTAAACATCCATAGATTTCCCGGCTTTTTCGTGTCCTAGCAAGCTAGCATGTTTTATTGCCACCATATATAATTTGCTAAAAGTTTACATCTTTGATAAAATCAAAATCAAATTAGAGTACATTCTTACATTAGAAGTGTTCGATTGCAATATAGATGATCGGAAAAAGTACAGGTAAATCAATTTTTTTTTATTCAAATACAGTAGTGGCGAATACGAATAACGTGGATTAAAGACGGTATAAACTGCAGGTTTCTAGGTTTAGAGATATAGATACATGTAGTATCCGGCACAGGCAGCCGGAGTAATTACAACAACTACTCAGATGTATTGTTTTTACTTGATTCAGTATATGGCGTCGTTAACACGAGACCAGCGACTCTTTCCCCGAATTCTTTTCGGCAGTGTCAAATGCCCCAGGGTAGAATAATGCCCAACCCCCGGGCCGATATAAGGTTACAAATGCCCCACCCCAGGATCTCAAAATATGCAAATGAACCACCATGTCCCGGGGCAGATGGGCATTGCTGGAATTGGCTAATGCATAACGGTTGAAAAAAGCTAACAAACTGAAGACATTTTACAAAGGTCGCTGGGTTTCATAACCATTCCACTCTATTAACTATGGTACGAACCCAGAACCACTATATTCTTGGGAGAGAGAAAGGATGAGAAACAACAGAACTAAAAAAATTGATTACTCCCCTGGGGAAAAATATAATTGTTTACACAGGAGTATATAACCTCCCAAAACAACATTGTTAATCAAGACTTACTGTGCAATTTTTTGGCAATAATTTAATGTTGTACAGTTGTGTACTGAATGCACATGTGCTCTTTAATAATGAATAAATAAATACATACAAATGTTATGAATTGCGAGTTCTTTTCCTATTCTAGTTCTAGGGACTGTTCGTTAATTATAGCAAGGGGGCTGGAGTAGGGGGTTCAATATTCAAATCAGTTGAAAGTGGGGGATACATTTTTTTGATGGTAAAAAAGTGGTTTTAGCTTTTTTGTTTTCGTGCAACAGGATGACTTAATTTAAACTATTCGACAACACTAAAAAGAACTTTAGATTTTCAAGAGAAAAAATCCATGATTAAACAGTGTTTGAATGGAGCAATGTTGGCAGCTATTTTGGGGTCCCTGTTGGATGCAGCATCACAGGAAGCCCAAATTTCCATGGGGAATTCCCTAGCCCAGTCCTTAAATCTACTCGTCCACTAAGAGATGGCAAACAACACATCTTCATGTTTCAGCACTTGTAGGGATTTTTGTACAAATATTCCTGAATTAGATGCTTCTGTTAATACATCGGATCTTTTTCATCCCATGTAAGCCTAACATTTGGTTCAGATATAGCTGAAGTGCTCTGTTTTTCGAGTTATTTCCACGTTTCTTTCTTTGTAGAACGTAATTAACTCTCAGGCGTTCTAAACTACATGGACGAGTGGCCTGGGACAGAGTAGAACATATATTTTCAGTTGTAGGGGATCAGAGGGGGTACAATTTTTGTACAGGATATATTGGGGGGGGGGGGGGGGGGGGTGGGGTGTGTGTGGGATATTTGGGGGGGGGGGGGTGTATGCCTGAACATATAGCCGCTTTAATGTTATTTAAATTCACGATGTTACTACAAAATATATGGCAAACAAAGGCCTTGCCCAGCAAAGATTAGAGCAATAATCCGCTAAAGCCCACTTGGGTAAAGCGAGGCAGCCCCACCCTAACAACAGTTTCAATACAGCTGCCCCTGCCACTATATTCATGAAATGAACAGAAACATGTGCATAAATGGAAGCAATACAGTGGTTACTTATATATATTCTTTAATATTCATAAGTTAGGACATACCTGTACATGTAACAGAAACAGTTACCCCTGTAAACTGTTCAGCACACAGCACAGCAGGTATAAACAATATTAATAGTGTAATAATAAAAGCACCACAATATTGAAGAACTGTTGCGTTCAATAACAACAGCACAAATAGCCAGAGCATTGTGATCATTGTGACAACTAGAATAACACCATGAACTGCACCAAGTTGAGTAGCTGCCCCTGCAAGTTACCCAAATTAATGCAACCCAGGTTACAATGCTCAGGATATGGAAGTAACTGATGGTGAAGTCTGCAAGTTCTGAATGGTGGTAGCATTAATTAAGTAATAAGGTACCAGTAATGTTGAATCAGTTACCCCTGTAAACTGAGCCACTTAGCATGATAAACAAACTTACAGCCAAGTTTCCTTCCCCAATATTTATGAATGGAAAACGGTTGTATGTGACGCACAAGAAAGACCCGGAAGACTAATGTACTTTTTAAAAGCATCAGAGTTCCATCGTCCCAGAACACCTATCTGAATAACCACAGTCTGCAGCATGCGAGGCGCTCCTATCCTAAAGCTATGACCCTAATGTACTTTGTGGATTCAAGTACACAACATTTTACGGACCTAGCTAACCAGTCAGTAAATTCAGATCCTGCTACAGGTGCCCCATTAATATGTTGAAATATGGGTCCTGGTACAGTACCACGCAAAGTAATGTAAGCAAGAATAGTTTGAACAGGACAAACACCAGGCTGGCAAGAAATGACTATGAATATGGGGGGTTTGTCGTAATGATGCTTAAAGTTGTAAAACGTAACCCTTAGTGAATCTATAGAGCCTGAGGGATGAGACAGCCTAGTTATTTGGCTAAGCTGAAGCACCTCTGGTGCCTGCTTGGTGACAATTATTTCACTAATGCGTAAAAAGCAATAGAGGTAATCGGCTAACGCTGTTGCCATCCAATTCAAATCATGTGATGTAAACACACATTACTCTGGAGAATTGACTCTTTGAAAATGAATTTTATTCAGATAGACATGACTGCATTATGATTACAATGAAAAAGGAATAATTCCCCAGAGTAGCATCTGTTTACATCACATGATCTGAATTGAGTGACAACAGCATTAGCCGATTACCTCTATGACACATATATAAGCTTTAAACATCCCAGCTCTGTTAGGAGAGTCCAAATGATTGTACAATTTGACCAAATTTGGTTTAATATTGGGACTGTAATTGGTAGTCGTGTCAAAGCGAGCCCCAATTTTTCCATACCCTTTTAGCATTTCCATAATAAAGAACACTTTAGTGGGATCAGGAAGCCCAGCCAGCCTGTGTGAATAGCCCAGTGCCAAAACATAGGTATAAACCATGGAGGCAGTATAATTATGCTGATATAAATAAGCTATGAAAATGGCCAAGTTAGATGAAAGTATAGGAATGCAAAATTTGTCTGTCTATAAACAAGAAGAGCATGAAAGTGTTGTACAACTTCCATGCCCGCCTATATGTGGGGAGAGAAGATGGCTGTAAGATCGAACTAATTAAATGGGTCACCACATCTGCCAATTGTGTGGCTGGAGAGACTGGTATAGCTGTTGGAGAGACCTGTACATGTGCTGGTGCGAGACGCCTGAAACGGTGAATCTGCAGATGGGTCAAAGAGTCCGCCTGGTCATTTTTTTATGCCAGGAACATGTTGTGCGCGAAATAAGGTGTTGTTTTTTAAACACACAAGAACCAATCTACACACAAATGACATGAGCAGCTTATCTCGACAAGAGTTCTTATCGATTACATGTTCTAAAGCTTCATCATCCGTGAAAAATATGATACGCTGATTGCACATCATGTGACCCCATAAGAGAACACTGAGCACAATTGGATAAAATTCTAATACAGAAATACTGTAAGATTTCCATGAATCAGGCCAAGCACCATAGCACCAGTGTGTTTCAAATATGGCCCCAAAACCTTAAATTGGACCCTGATGCATCCATATAAAGTTGAAGACTGGACAAAGTTGTCCATTTTTCGCTTAGAAAGAAAGAGCAGCCATTAAAATCAGACAAAAATGTTGACCATATCAACAAATCTGACTAGTTTATGGCTCCACTAAGTCTGATGAAGTACTGAGGGCATTACTCCTATAGTGAAGTCAATTAGACAGCACAGAAATGCATGCCCTGGGATAACAACTGAGCATGTAAAATTCAACAGACCAATAAGTGACTGCAGCTCATGCAGGGTAACTTTCTTGTGTTTTAGGTAACCCGAAAGCATTGTAGTACAACAAATCACTTTGTCAAATGGTAAGCGGGCCTCAGAGCGAATGGTATCTATAAGCTCAATATAGTTTTGTCTGGTGCTATTGGTATACCTAAATAAGAACAGAGTTCAAGAAAGGAGGTAAGCTGACTTGAACATTGTTCTTGAGATGGTGCAATGATCAGAAAATCATCCAACAGATGACGAATGTTTAACTTTTTCTGAGCAATCCACTCCAAGGCAGTGCTAAAAGCTTGCAAAGGTCTTACAGGAGCTTGAGCATCACATGGGCATGCAGCGATCAAAATAATAATTACCATGCCAGCATATACAAAGGAGACTATAGCCTTCAGGCCGGACAGGAATAATTCGAAATGTACCCTTTATATCAGTTTTGGTTAAGAAACTGCTGACATCTGATTGCTTTATCAGCCGAACAGCATCGTCAAATCTGGCATACTTGACTGTCACTGGAATCACCAGCAGAGATGCCATCATTGACTGAAGAGCCATATGGATACAATAAAAAAAATAATGTTGGATTGAACAGAACTGCCTTGGTTGCTTTTTAGGCACAACCCCCAATGGAGAAACACAAAATCTATTGAATGGAGGTTGAGAAATGGGGCCGGCAATCCTGCGAGATTTCAATTCCTTTGCCAAATACTCATCTACCACGTCTGTATTCTGTTCAGCTGATAGTAAATTAGGGGCACTAGGTGAATGAATTGGGCCATGAAAATGAATGGAAAACCCATTACCAAAGCCATTAACTAAAAAATATGCCTCTGACTGTGATTACCCAGACAAAAGAGGAGTGAGCCTATTTATGTTGACTGGGGTTGGCAGTTTGAGGCTTGGCCATGTTGGAGGGCTTGGATTTTTCAGCTCTGGAGACACGAAAATTACACTTGTAACTGGGATGGACATGATTACATTTGAAACATTCATGTTTGAAGGAACAACCTCCACAGTCACCCCGCTTATGGTATTTACGGCAATATCCCTTGGGGACATATGGCCCCTTGTGATGTGGAGCAACTGAAGGCTTAGGAGGCTGCTGCTGAAACTGTTGTGACCGCATCCAAAGTTCAAAATGTATAGTGCCCCATGACATAGTGGCTGGCTGTTGTTGTTTCAAGTAACGGAAATTTGTATCATAGTAATTCCAGTTAGCTTCCTTTTTAGCCAAGTCACGAACAACCTCCCCATATTTCATGAGTGCAGGAGCTTCTGTTGGATATTTGCAAGTGTAAATGCTCACAAATATTTGGAAAGCAGAAGTCCATGCATTAATAGTAGCAATTGGCTTAACCTTCTGCATAGGTTCAAGGCACAAGGTAGGCAGGCCAGGAGTGTCCTTTGAGTGTGTAATAGAAATGTTATATTTTTCTTCTAAGGGCACTGTTGAGATAAGTTGACTAAACTCAAAATATTTGTGTGCCCATATCTTGGCCTTGAGCTTAGTAGGCACTCGAGCATCAATAGGTAGGGTTACCAATGAAAAAACATCCCCTGGCCTGCTATCAGGTACTTGTGCAATAGCCTCCACAGCTAAAGGCTCACCTGGTAAAGACTGAAGGACAGATGCCACAGACCCCTGTACAGTGGCACCTACTCCCAGTGCACTGTCAGCTGGCACTGTGTTTGAGACTGGCAGACCTGGATGGAACTTAGATTCTATTGCCGGGTGCTGTGACTCAGTTGTAGGGTGAAATGTGATTATCCCCTGCTCCGACAAGGCCTGCACAACGGCTTGTGACACTGCTGTGGCCAACTGCTGTATAACTGCTGGTGACAGACTCAGTAAAGGCACAGAAACTCCTGAAGCTACTCCATGAATGGAGGGTGCATTGTCATTGGGCAATGCAGCAGATGGCAAAACTGGGATGGGAGGTGTGCCTGCAGGTATTCCACCAGACTCTCTGGTAGGTTGTAGCTCACCTGGAAAACACATGAAGCAGGACCGACGCACAGCCCGCTGACTTCGTTGAGAAGCGATGGGAACAGAAGTGGGCATTGGATGCCTAGAAGTCTTAGTAGTACGAGGCATATTTCTGTGTAATAAATCAAAAGAAAAATGGCACAGCCACAGGAGTGCGCCCTAAAAATTAACAACCGACTGGTTTTGTGTTATATCTGGATATGAAACACAACAGTACAACACAATGACTTGAATAATAAACAAAACAACATATAATCAGCAGGGTAGCATGGCTGACAATACAAGCACAGTGTCACTGCAAAGTGCTCCCTACAATGCTATACATAATCTGAGTAAATAGGCAAGATAATTTGCCACTATTCAGGGCCAATACTGTGCCAGGTGCTATGGAATTATCATCCTTCATCATAGACCATGAAAGCACAAACAGTCCATATTAGTATAAACCAACTAGGACTATTACAAATCCTGCATTCTGATTGGCTACCCTACTATAGGTCTATTTGTGATAGCCCATGGTAGAGAAAAACTGCACGCATTTTCACGAAATAATAACACTTTTTCAACTTCAATTTGTTTCTTTCTATTATTTTCCACTGTCCGACTAGTTAGTTTATACTAAAACAATTAGACCTCTCGCCCTCATGGGCTACGAGTTAAATAGCCCATTCGGCTGCGCCTCATGGGCTATTGACTCGTAGCCCATTCGGGCTGCGGGTCTAATTGTTAATTATGCCAGTCAGGTGCTATGGAATTATCATCATAGACCATAAAAGGCACAAATAGAACTAATTTAAACAACACAAATATAAACAACAAGTAGACAAGACCAGCATAAACCATCGGTAATACATTTACCAAACACCATCATAAATATGCATGTGCATATAACAGGTAAACAAATCAGGCATATTTATGGTAATGTTATTTACCAAATTAAGTTTATGACTGAATTAACGATAACCCTAGCACTGCACTGGAATAACTTCAGTAAAACGCATACCGACTGCTTGGGTTTAGATGCACTCCGTCTGGCAACAGAACTCAATGGGAAAGCAATGTAAGTTCAATGTGAGTCCACAAAAAAAAAAGGATATTTGGAGATCCTCAAAAAGAAGTACTAGCATTGTATTTAATGTAGTGGCCTTACGGTTGAAAACATCTTCTGGCAAACCTGTATCACTATGGTAGCGAGCAATAACACAGCCCAATCTCGTGATTCGTGTATTTATATGCTTACAAATATCGCTTGAATAGTTCATAACAACATGTATGTTAGACAAATAGATTACATGACTTCACCCTACAATGTTTCAGTTGTGGTTATTCATATATACCTCTGAGCTCTTCTAGGGTCGTTTCCACTGTTTTTTTCTTAATCCCCCTTCCCTAACTTCCTAATAAAGGGAAAAGGCTGGAGACAACTGATAAATATCCTATGCATAACCTGAAATCTTTGTCACAAAAATCACACTTCGCTCACTCCAAATAACTCGAAACTATGGCAGGCAATAGAATGATAAATGAACTCATCCCTAACCGAATTTTAAGATCCAACGATACCACATTCTGGAGAAATCAATAACTACATATTTGTCACCCATTTCCAAGGCCTTTGAGGTTAGCAGCCAATAAAGTGGGGAAGAGCCTCGGTCTGACGAGCCATAGTTTCAAGTTATTTGGAGTAAGCAAAGTGTGATTTTCGTAGCAAAGATTTCAGGTTATGCATCAGATATTTATTGGTTGTCTCCAGTCATTTCCTTTTTTCAGAAGTGAGGGAAGGAGGATTCGAAAAAAACAGTGGGAACGACCCTAGATTCTAGAAGAGCTCTGAGGTATGAATAACCACAACTGAAACATTGTAGGGTGAAGTAGTATTCATTTGTCTAACATACATGTTTTGGAAGGATTTATAATATGAACTATTCAAGCGATATTTGTAAGAGTACATGTATAAATACACAAATCACGAGTTTGGGCTGCCTGTGTCGATAACCGTGCAAACACCCACGACGACGCGAACAGCGAAATTCAACCAAGTCGTATATAGTCGCCGACAACGACCTCCGGGGTTTTCGAACTCAATTAAGTCATTTGTGCCAATTTCAATAATAATAATGTCCGGAGAGCATTTTTGGCGAAGATCGCGGTGGGACGGTTTGGCCGCCGACGACTTGAAGAAAAACTTTCGCACTCCGATCTATAAACGCTTCGCTCGTGAATCAAATTTTCGTTGCAAATCCCTCTTGAGGCGCATTACAAAAGAATGATCAATTATGAGCACCCTCTGAGTAGATCTGAAAACATTATAAAGACCACAACTTGTACTGCTGGCGTAACCGAGACGACGGGAAGTCTCAAATATTCACTTGCAAAAGCGTTAAGAAAGGGCGTAAATGTACTAACCAATCCCTAATACATCGACTTAATGCAAACAGTGATAATTTTTGAAGACGATAGCACTGTACTTACCGTTAAAAAGACAGTGCTTGACCACCTGTAGATAACTGAACTAAATACTAATAATCCAACCGTGAGGAGCACATGGCCGTGGTGAGCACATGGCCGTGGTGTGCAGGTCATTGCCTAGATGGGGTTAACATTTCATTAAAAGGGACTACCCCCCTATCGATATCCCTGCCACACGTGATTAACGGTAATAAGTTCATGTCCTAGATACACCAATATGTTACTGACGTTCTATGACCGAAACATAATAGAACGTAATTAACCTATTGTTGTATCTAGGACATGAACTTATTACCTGATTAACAGTGAAAATGATATTTTTATGCAGCATAAAACTCTTTATTAAAGTTTAGACTATGCATGTCTATGCTTTTATTTATTTTTTGCTTTGGACAGTGTTGTTTTAATCGATGGAGCTGAATCAAATATTCATGATTATGTAAGCGCTTCACTTCCCGGTTCCAAAACTGAATTGTTTGGATTCGACAAGGGTGCCAGTTAAAATATCAGTAACTTTTCTGAGCCTGTTGGAAGGCTTTCCCACGAATAAAGTTACATCAAACATTAAGCTGTCCACATTTGAGAGATGGGACTCCAAATTTGAGTTTGACTTTGTTAAAGTAAAATGTGCTCAACCTCGTCCCCAGGATCTTCTCGGTCATATCCAAGATGGCGGCTACATTTAGATCTGACCGAGAAGACCAATTCAAAGGTGTACCTCCTCGATTTGTCCTAGCTGCAGGGACGGCGGAGAGAAATTTCAAGTGGGGGGCTAAAAATGGTCATTGAGCCGGTGTCACAGCGATTTCGTGAATTGTACTCGTAATTCTTATTGAAATCGCCCCGCCTCAGAAAATAGAGGCAGTAGATGTCAACGCACTGAATAAAAAGTTTTTTTTTTTATAAATCTAAAGTATTTTTTTAATAAAATGAAGTGTAAGACCCCTACTACTACTGACTACAAAAATACGCGAGTCGGTAACACTCCTTTTCTTCGGAAAGTCATTTCAAATTCTTCCCGGATTTGAATTAATTGTACTGCTAGAACTGTACTGCAAAACTTACCGCCGTTTTATCTTCTCATTAGTTAATAAGCTGTTTATCCAGAAAGGTTTTCCAAGTTAGAACTGATCTAATACCGAATTAACAAGCGCCGTTAGCTCAATTGAAATAGAACAAAGCACGCGAGTCGGTAACGCTCCTTCAAAGTTCTTTCGAAATAGATGGATCGACGCGAGCATTAACGGGTTATCAAAATCTTACATAGCACGAAAATTACGACAACTTCATTATGGTTTTCATGCATGAAAAAATCATCAGACTATTTGGCAGTTGTTTCCAAATATGAGTTCCAGTCGCTACAAGCTAAAGTAAGTTTTAAAACTTCCCGCCGTTTTAGATCCTGATTAGTTCATTGCTGCTTGTTTATTCAGGACGTTCTCACGCGAGTCGGTAACACTTCCTTTATTCGGCAAAGTCTTTTCAAAGTAGGCGGATTTACGGGTTGTCAAAAACTTTAAGTGTCCACGATAATTACATCATCTACATGTTGGCTTCAGGCAAGAAATACTAACAACTAATCATTCGAAGATTGACGAAGATTGCAGAATCCCTTGTCGAGTTTCTTGTTGCACTGCTCGCGCGAATGAAAATTGCAGCGTTTACCGTAGCTTTACGTTTACCGTAACGAATTTTGTCGAAAAAAAGTGAAGCGTGAATTTTAAAATAAAATTGAATTACATGCCTTTATACACATTACTGATAGCTTTTTGCCGTACTATTCTCCACGTCCAATACATTAAAGTAGTAATAATAAGGAAAACATGTATTCATAACCTTTTAAAAGGTTGAAGGGGAGGGGGGGCGAAATCGCTAGAGGGGGGCGAGGAAGGGGGGGCAAATTCAATAGCGATTTCGCCCCCCGGGGGGCGAATTCACGGGGGGGCGAAATCGCTGGTACACCGGTATGACCAAACTATAGTCTTAAAGGAGCCGTCTCACCCACAGTGCTTAGCGTGCTTTTGTTATTGTTTATATCCGGAACTTTGACCCCTTGTTCACGGCGAGAACCTCACGAACTAAGCGTATATTCTTTATGTTGGTGACATGATAAGTTTGATTTGAACATGGATGACCTTGATGAAACTAATAGTACCTTACAAGTTGAATGTGAAGACAACAAAGTGTTATGCAGCAGTACTTGGCTGTACTATAACATTTACCGCTCACCCGTCGATGCTATAAACAGAGAACACTCTCCGGGTAATTATAGAAAGCGAGAGGTCTCCGTGGGGTTTCTCTCCTCGGTTTTATTTTTACTTGCAGACAGAGAGAGAGATCTCAGTGCTAGCAGGCAATCTCGTTGCTGGCAGTAGCAGAGAACCAGTTCAAGAAAGAACGGTGAACGAATTACAGCTCGTTTCAATGGGAAATTATAATCACGGCGGCGGCTCTGTTGTCGTGCGAGTATAAACTTTGATCGATCCGGTGAATCCGAAAATCTCGGCGAAATCACTGTTTGAAAACCCTTCGAAACCAGAGAGAGAGACTGAATCTCGTTGCTGGTGCCAGAGAACCAGTTCAAGAGAGATATTCAGTGAACGAATAACAGCTCGCTTGAATAGCAAATTATTATCATACAGTCTCGGCGGCTTTGTTTGTCCATAGTTAGTAGAGGGGACAAACTATGGTTTGTCAAATTTCTTGCAAGTATAACTTCAAATGATCAACCCGGTGAATCCGAAAATCTCGGCAAAATCACTGTCTAAAAGTCCGAATTCCGCCTTTCGAAACCAGAGAGACCTGTTTCCACAAGTTAAACGCCAAAGCCCTGAAAATGATTTTAGGAAACTGTTCTTCAAGTGGAGTTTTGTTGCAAATTGTGGTCACGTAAGCCTGAGCCACGGTGTTCAAAAACCCAAATCGGCTCAAAGATAGTAGATACTCGGACTAAGCGCTAATATATCTTTACATATAAAGATTAATGGTCAGAATAGCTTCTCCATGTTGTAGGTGGAAATCGTGGACCCAAACGGACAATTGTTTCCTTTCGTTGAGGCCCGACGAACAAGACTGGCACCATCAGAGAACTACGGCCACCTGAAATAAAACTAAAATTTGCATGACCAAATAATTTAAAACACTTAAATAAGAGGCTCAATAGGAAGAGCAATAAAAACGGTTCAACCTAGTATGATTTTTTTGATAGCTGGAAGGATGGCAGAGATGTAGAGAAGATTAAAACCACTACCATAAATCTCTGGATTTCGATGGCATCGAAAATGGCCGCTATGCTATGTGAGCGCACTAAGCACTGTGGGTGAGACGGCCCCTTTAAATTGACTGAGAAGTAACTAGGCAAAATATTGTTTGGCCTAAACAGACTAAAATCAGCATACATAAACAAAGAGAGATAATTTGAATATCAGTGTTTTCCCACTTCGGTTCAGTTTGTGTGAGTGATGTTTCTGGTTCGGCTACACTTGTAGAAAATCGCTCAGGATCGATAGCTTGACCAGCATCGGCCTAGTTAAAATGCTAAATTTCATTATTGGGTTACCTGGTTTGGTTAGCCCATATGGTTATTCCAGGTAACCCGTACCTGAATTAGTTAATTAATTTATCTGGTACAAATAAAAGCTGTTGTTGTTGTTGTTACATTTGAATTTCATAAGTGCTGAAAGCTGAAACAGACGTATACATAGGGCTTCTAGCACACCTGAAAAAGATCCTTACTGTATTTCCTTTTTTGAAGAAAATCTATAATATAGGTAAGGAGCGTCGAGTACTCATCACTCTTTGAAAGAAAGAAAAATCTAAAGTGTGGACTCCTTATATGGGCATAGTAATTTCCCAGTCAAAGACTGTATTTCCCATTTTTTTGAAAACGCAAAATATAAGCAACTGAAGAGTGCTTGAGACTCATCACTTATAAAAATATGAATAATTATTGGGTATTTTCTAAAGCCAACAACACTGAGTCAGTCAGGCACTGATGAAATCCGACTTGACATCGGGGATTGGCCAGATTTGCAAACCAAGAAAACTTGTCATAGAGCGAATAAAGTTTAAAAGCTCTCCACATACCTTTGGAAGAAATGTGAAATCTCGAGTAGGTTTCTTCCCTAATAGTGAAAGATAGAAAAATGGAAGCTATTAGTGGTTCGACTGTGAAGGGCCTTAAAGGAGGGGGACATTGGGGTTTGCGGTGTGGGTCAGTTTTTTGTGCGGTATCTTGATTTCGGTGAATTAAATCCTATATTGCGGTGATCTCAAATCCTGTGGTGCGCGTTGTTTGTGTTTTCAAACCTGCGGTGTTCGGTGAAACGTTTATTTTCAAAATCAAATCCATGTAAATCACGGGACTATTAAAAACATTATTGCGTCATTGCGGTGTCGGTATTTTGTCAACGTTACATGCGGTAATGCGGTGTTTTCGGATTTTTTTTGCGGTGTTGCGGTATTGAGAGCCCCCTAATGTCCCCCTCTTAAGCCCTCGCCAAGTCTCGAGGATTGCACAAGTATACCAAACTTACGAAGTTTGAGTTGCAGCGGTTATTGACAGCTCCCCCTCTTCCTTTAGCAAACATAATTCCACCCCTAGTTCAGTTTCGGAACCATAAGCCTAAGCGTCTAGAAGGGGCTTTGAGAGATTTGGTCACTACGAACACCACATCAGGTGTTGTAAACCATTCCACTGTAGATATTAGTTACCGCGATCCGTTATTACCCAAGAGACGTGTGGCACACATGCCTAAACCTTTGACTGCAGCTGTAAATGAGAAGCCACCTCATTGGGCTTTATCAGGTAGGATAGAAGCATTTCCCTCTGATGCTATCCTACCTAAGGTGAAGGTATCCAAGCGTTCTACCACGGAAAGTAGGGAAACTGCCAGACGTGTTCTACAGGAGGAGCTTGTGATGAGTGCACCTACTAAGTCTTGTTCTCTGGACCCTGTGCCGACCACAATAGTGAACGACTGCTTAGATGATCAATATATGTCCCTCCAGACAGGTGAATTTGCAGATACCTGGAAAGAAGCGCTTATTAATCCATTGCTTAAGCGCATTCTCGAAGTCGATCTCAAGTATCATAAAGAGTTACACGACGAGCACAACGCATACCCGTTAGCACCTGAGCATTTGGAAGTGAAGAGAGAATGGTTATCAGACTACCATTCAACCTCGTGAATCAAGGATCAGTGCTTGGAACGGCCAAGAAGCTAATACCTACCTTGCGCAACAAGGAGAGGTATGTGATCAACTATAGGAACCTGCAGTTGTACCTTTCTCTAGGTATGCGAGTCACCAAGGTGCCTAGGGTCCTACAAAAAACCTCTGAATTTCTAACGAGACCTGAAACAACCATGGTGGCTGATCAAAACCAGGTCCCGGCTAATCCACAGATCGAATTGGAATTTAGCGTGTTCGTTTTTGCGGAGGGAGGAAAACCGGAAAACTCGGAGAAAAATCCTCGGAGCAAGGACGAGATACCAACAAACTCAACTCGCATATGGCGCCGCGTCCGGGAATCGAGCCTGGTAAACAGAGGTGAGAGGCGAAGCGCTTAACCACTGCGCCACCCCAGCTCCTACAGTTTCAGCAAAGACCATGGATGATTATGTTGAACACCGAGCTCCGTAAGAAGGCCACCAGCACCTTTGAGCAGAACCTGTTCAAGCTGATGAACAACTCCTACGTTATCATCAAGATAGTATAGGACAGGCTGCCTCTCTGTTATCATGCTTCGAAAAATACTATACGTATGTTACACTACAAAGGTTAACAGTTCCTAAGAAACATATATCGAATTATAATCAATTTAAACAAGATTTAATTAGTCACGGGATTATCGGATATTACCCTAAATTAGCTGTCATGTAATGTGGCATGAGCGTTGACAGCTACGCTTGTTCTAGAGAAAAGTAGTTAACCTTGTGTCGCTAACCTTACGCTGAAAATAATGATTTTGAGTTATTAGTACCCTTATAAGTAAGAAGTAGTAAGGATACAGTTTAGATTGTAAATAACACCAGGTGGTAATGGTCATAATTACTGTTATGTTATAGCTGTTTTTACGATGCAGAAATTTGTATTCAATGTGCAAATGGTTTATTTATAACACTTGCTTCTTAATAGCTAATTATAGCCAATCAGAAACTTAGTCCTTCTTATTTGTTATATTAAAAACAAGGGTATGGTTCAAAACAAGTGATCCTGCCTGACTTATAAGAAGTGAGAGCAAATTCTAAGAAAGCCTGTAAAAGGGATAGTTCTAGTATTTAGAATTATGTATAAGAATTATTAGTTTGTTAGCTTAGTATAAATCTTGGTGTCTTTTCAAGTACAGTCTTTTAGTTATTTTATATATCAGAGTTTATAATCAAAGGAACTTTCTAGTATTATAGGTTGTCAAAAGCTGATCTATAGCAGCTCTTTCTGTACTCTAGCTCTTTCTGTACTTTAGTCGGCCGCCGACTGACTCAACATTGAGTAAGGATAAAATATATTTTACATGAGTTTAACTGAGAAGACAGAGTTGTAACAACCCGTTGAAGAGAGCGGGGCTCTCGAGAGTTGTAAGAAAGCGTTGAAGAGAGCGGGGCTCTCTAGAATAAACGAAGAACAACTCAAAGAACGCCTGCTCATTGAGTGTCGATCCCGAGTTACCTGGCCCAAGAAACGGTGCGAAGAACACTAAAAAGGGACCGAAACACGTATTCAAACTCCACACAGGATCGGTAGCCAGCCTGTTTCCACCCTCGAGCTCACCAGATGCATACAAGTGTCTGACTTTAACATTTGCTGGTAACCGTTCTTCGACGAACCCTACAGGCCTATCATAGGTTCGCCTTCTCTATATTATAACGAAAAGTTCGTCTATAGCTTTGTAGGGCTCCTTTACATTCAACCTCGTCACTATATTGTTTGCTGCGTACACGGACTGTGGGTAGTTGTTGCACCCATTCGGTAGACCGTTGCTGTGAAGTCAGTATTTTTTGTGCGTACTGATGTGAAAATAAGCACTCAGCTAATGTTTTGTTCCATCGTTCTACTAAACTTTGATCGCGATGATTGCTGGCCTCTCCACGACGAATATGTACATTATGCTTTTGTAAGGGTGGAGTCACCTTATACCCATGAATTCACGTCGAGGATCCATCTGTAATGTTGTTGGCCAGGTTAAAGGACTTCGTTTGTAAATACGAACTTCACTAGAATCCTTTGACGTCAAGGGTGCAGCTTCCTTGTAACTACTTGCTACATCATTGATATAGTAAGAGCGTACTTATAGGTTTCTTTAATTTGGATGCTAGCACAAGTAGTAAATGCTAGCATGCTCTTGTACAGGAAGTGCGAGTCGGTTTTTTTCTAGTTTATCGTATCATCAACAACTTCTAGTACCTGCGTAGGAGGGTTAGTAACATGAATAGCTATGTGAAACAACGCGCTAGCAAGAGTCACAAACTTTCCTGCACGTAATGATAGTATAGGCCAGTCATCGTTGAGATTCGTTGCGAATTAAGTAATCGTGTTGTAGATCTTGTTGCAACGCCTCTTGGTCATCTATAGGAACTACTAGGGATACTACACGTGTTGCTAGTTTTAATGCTCCATCGACTAAACACTGTGTTATTTTTTTAGCGACAACTGCTTGATATCGTGTGTGGTATTTAACAACATATTCTTTACTTAATCTATCCACATAACAAAGAGATAAGTCGACGCCTAGAAATTCTGCTGTTGTACCAGTCGTTGCTAAGATGTTTAGGGATTCTCGCTGGTCGCTGTTCGCCATAATGATAGTCTAAGGGCATGGTTCATGTTCATCGTCAAATGCTTCGAGCACGTACGTCGTTCAATTCTTTGTCCGTCATTTTGATAGTGTAGAATGCAGAATCTCTAACAGAACCTCAAAGGGGAACCGTAAGCAAAAGCATAGACGTGCAAACTTGTGTTCTCTCAACTCAGATATGAGGAGTTGTTTTACTTGCTTATCACAGGTGGATCCGTAATCATCAAAAATAGACTTAGTGTCTAGAACACTTCCTGTATGAAATAGGATAATGGCTGCTACGTTCTCTCTGAAAGGTCTCACAATGGATATAGCTTGCTGACGGAGTAATGTTCCAAACCGAGATCCCACTGTGTCTAGCAGAAAAGGCCAAGTCCACGAGTTTATCTCTTCGCCGCTTGACGTCTTTCGAAGCAGCACAATCATCTAAGATCATTAGCCTATTGATATCTTCCCAAAATTCGGTGATATCTCTTAACCCTTTCAGGCCCGAGTTTTTTAAACCAATTTTTAGCTATTTCTAGGCCGAAAAGAACCCTCCCCCCCTAAGTAAACTACAGTCATTCTTTCCATGGAATTTTCAACTGACCTATAATACTGGGGGCTCAAAGTTTTTAGACGGCCATTTTGAAAGCAGTTGTGGATTACTTGACGGAGCTGGCGGGAAGTTTGTTTGGAGGAATACAGAGAATTTCAGGCTTTTTAAAGCCTTTTTCACCATTTATAGAGTGCTGGAGGACATCATTAAGTCTGATGAGAGCTTCAATCAGCACTTTCTCAAAGAACCGAGTCTGTGCCAGTTTATTGTGACAGAGAAAGAGCCTCGTTTCCCACTCGTGAATGGGCCAGGACGTTTTCTGTCACTTTAGCGTGGGCTTTATAAATGGGGGTCTGGAGCCACCTATCATAGCTTTTTTGGAATATTGGACAATATTTATTTGCCATTGATTCCAATATGAAGCTATTAGGTCGAAATGGCTTTAGACTTCTTCTATATTTTGAAGAATGAAGATGGGGAAGCGCCATGTCGCTGTTTGGTAGGATTTCCCGGCATGCTTTGCGGTCATTATGGATGAATTTAGCTTGCCGTGAAGTGCTTGTGGACATAATGGCTTGGTTCTGGGCAAGTTTAGGTGTTGGGAGACAGAAAGTGAGGTTAGTGCAAACATGAAACTCTAAATGTTATGTGAAATATGCATTTTTGAGAGAAAATGTAGAATCTGAGGAGAAATAATTATTTTTGGAAGTGCTATTTTAGTCTTTTTTTCTGAAATGAAATAATGTAACCTGTAGTTAACTTATGCAAAGAAAGGAGGATTTAGATGAAATTATTCTTTGTTAACATGCAGTTCACTAGGATCACTTGTCTGTACATTAAGGTTTGTGGGAATCTCAGGGCCTAGCTCTTTAAACTTTGTCAGACTGAAACTCCCAAATCTGCAAGTAACCAGTAAAATACGGATAATTCCGTATGTGGGCATGAAAGGGTTAAGCATTATACCATAAAAATTGAAATCATGGTTATTTTCATTGAAAATCACTGCATTGCATAGACATGTGCAGATGAATTTTTACAACAAGTTTTTATACGAAACTACTTTCCATACGGGAGCTAGGAGCAGAAATGAAAGCACTTCTGTCTAGGTCAGTTGTCTGTTTTTGAGAACCAAGGCCTAAAGTATGGGGGGTGGTCAAATGCTAAACTTTATCGAAATAATGTGTAGTAACCACTAGATATGCATATTACCATTGTGTTGATTGTATCGTGATGAACACTTTGGTATACAGGCAACCATGTGCTCTGCCACGCCCACTTTTAAACCATGCCTGCAGTTTGCATTGAACCCATATTATCAATTGTAAACAAATTCTCTTTTCCAGAATACAGTGTCACACTGCATGAAAATGGCATTATTTGACAACACTCCATGAAAACATTCTGTGAAAAAGTTTTTAACGCAAACGGCAAAGGTCACATGATATGGTATTAACATGGTATCTATCAGTGTCATTTTGGTCTGGTGAAAAACGATAGAAGTGTGGATTACCAGTGATAAACCCTTGATAGGTCTTGTTATGAGGAAACGTAGGACAAACCAAAACGATATAATCGAACTTACCGGCATCGGAAGGACCTCGTAGCACGTCTATTAGGTATTGTTTCTTACCACAGTTGGTGGATCCTACTATGAGAGCGTTGACACCGGCTAACGTAAGTTCAAACGAAAGCGTATCTATCAACGCACAAGGGTATAAAACACCGTGTTTGGATACTAGTGCACAAGCGCCATGTCATTATGCACCAAGAGGTCAACGGTACTTGGATTCATATGTAGTCTTGAGTGCGTTTTCACCTGCATCCGCTGTTAATGCATCTCCAGCGCTAGACCTTAGTTTGTTAAGGTTAGTACTTTAAATACCTTGAGGAATCCGTGTGTTCCGTTCGCTTGCTGGGAGAAACAAATCTGTATAGGTTTCAACGAGATCTGGGCGTGACGTGTCTTCGATAATTTCACCTTCCATCATAACCACACGTCATTCCTGTACCTCTCGGAAGACTATTCTGATTGGCTCATGCATTTGTAATTTAAAAATTATGAAAAATAGTTGTTGTTTTTGCAGTGACATGCACTGTGCGTCGAAGAGAAAGTCGGTTATACAAGGAACGCTTTACAGTGATTTATGGGAATTAGAGTTCATGGCAAAGGCCACTTCGGAGAGGGTTGTGAGAGGAGTGTGTGAAAGTCCTGAAGGACTGCGACGATACGAAGGATGCTGTATGTAAGCGTCGTGAGGGCAGTTGTGAAGGTCGTGGCGGCCGTAAGCGTCGCAAGGGTTGTGGCGGTCGTAAGGGTTGTGGCGGTTGTAAGGGTTGCGATGGGTGATCTAAAAGGTAATCTAAAAGGTGTAAGGGTAATCTAAAATACAGTTTATTAAACTGTGCTAGATCACGAGGCGCGATATTAGCCCTCTCATAGTTAATAGAGTGGACTATGGTCCTCTTAAGCTGTACAAGAAAATACCTAGGAGCTGGAAAATAGTCTTCTCGAAGCTTTCTTTATCAGTTCACTAATGTGAGCGTTCCAGGTAAGATCTAGTAGCTTGGCATTGGAAACAGTTTCCACCAAACCCCAAACTCTCCTTTTCCAAAACAGTCTGCTCACAAAACTTATACAATCCGTCAATAGTAATAAAATAATCAAATCGTTGCCGGAAACTGAATCAATAGGTATTTACATTGCGTTGTCAGTGATTACCCTCAGTATAACCTTTTTACACTATTATCCCATTCCAGCTCAGCTCAATGGGTGTGTCCATATTCTAACAAAAATGGTCACACCCATTCGACGTCTTATCAGCGCTCAATAATTATTTGCCCTACATACAAAATAGTCATATCCAATTATTGACCAGTTATTTTATTGCCCTGAATCCTGTAAAGCAATTCATTAGAAATCCACAAACCTTGTAATATAAAAAAAAAATCCTCACTGTTAACTGAAGTTTTCAAGGGTTTAGATTTGTTCCAAATAAAGATACAGAAATCTATATTTGCAAATATATTTCATTTGAGGTACTGGCCGTACTACTGGTCAATCATATTTCTCTTCCTTCTATTGTTCTTTCTTCTCTTTCCTATCTTTGTAATTTTATTTAAACTTTCTTCGGGTATTTGTAACAGCAAAATGTTGTTCTTCCACGGCCTAGAAACTTGGACGAAAAATACACGAATGTCCAAGCGAGTTACCACCGCTTTCATGGCTACTGATGACAAATATTAAAAAAGACATATAACATAATAAAGGAATATACAAAATAGGTGTGCAGAGACCAAAGTAGCAGAAATGCTTTCGAGTTGGTCACCGCCTATGTTAATAGTAAGGACGATTGAGACATGTATTACGTGAAAGAAGGAAATAAAGAAAGAGAGCTAACTATATAAGGAAAGAACCGGAGCTATTGAAATTATAACTTAATTACAGTGACTTTATGACTACTAGATAATGATAATAATCAATAAGATGAGTAACTAGTATATACAGATATTATAAGTAAACAAGTATATAATGGTATAGCTATACATTCATTAAATGCTTATGAAAAGATGTAAGGTGTTTTTATTTGTTTACAGTTAGATTTGGTCATCCAAAGAAACTTTTTGTATTTTTGTTTGAAAGCATGGTATGGAAGGTCTTTAAATTCTGTTGGTATAGATTCCTAGAGTTTGGGTGAGGAGGACCGAAATGTATGAATCCCATAATTTGTTCTCACTTTGGGTTTGTAGAAATGTTTTTGGGCAGAACATCTGGTGTCGTAGGAATGAATTTCGGATATTGGTGTAAGGATATCAGAGAATACGGCTGGAATACTATTTTTATTATTTTGTATTTTATGTGTAAAAAGTGACATTTTATATTTATAGATATTTTCAAATTTTAGAATTTCAAGAAGTCTATAATAGGGGCTAGCGTTTTCCCTACTATGACCAAAGAATATATTTCGTATACATTTATTTTGTTTGATATAGACTTTGGTTAATCTTGTTTTATAGGTAGAACCCCAACTCAATAGACCATAGTTCAAATATGGATATATAAGGGTATAATGTAATTGTTTTAGCATATGGAGATAAAGGGAGTATCTTAGTTTATTGATGATTCCAATATTCTTGGCAAGTTTATTATTGATATGTTGAATCTGAGTATCCCATTTTATGTTCATCAATGTATATACCTAAATATTTTATATGGCTTTTACGTTCAATATTGTTAATGTTGATATTTACTCTTTTCCTAGATGAAGTTATAACCATATAATTAGTCTTCTTAAAATTAATAGACAACTTAATAGTAACACAATAATTTAAAACTCATTTCAATTTATTATTCATTACGGATTCAAGTTCTTTAACATTATCACTAGCAAAAAAGATATTAGTATCGTCAGCAAATATCCTGAAAGAAAGTTTAGCAGAAGAATTTGGTAGATCATTGATATATAATAGGAATAACAGGGGTCCTAATGTTGATCATTGAGGTATCCCACAAATAACTGTTTCCATACTTGATTCGACTTCGTCAATTTTTACGTATTGATTACGATTTTTTAGATAGTTTTCAAACCATTTAAGTGGGATTCCACGAATACCATAGGCATATAATTTTGTGGTTGATGGTGTCGAATGCTTTGGAGAAGTCAAGAAAGAGACCACAAGTAATTTGTTTTTTTGTCAATTGCAAGGTTTAAGTTTTCGGTAATTTCTAAAATAGCTTGTTCGGTGGAAAATCCTTTCCTAAACCCAAATTGATATCTAAATAAAATATCGTGTTTCTATAAAAAAGATTGAAGCTGGTTGTATATTAGTCGTTCAAAGACTTTGTTAAATGCTGACAATGTTGAGATTGGTCTATAATTGCCAGTGTCAGTAACCTCACCACTCCTGCATATGGGGGTGACTCTGGATATTTTAAAGACAGCTGGTACTATACCAGTTGCAATAGATTGATTGTAGATAAGTGTAAACGGTTTCGAGAGTGGTTCACAAGCAATTTTAAGTAGTCTATTTGGGATATCAAGTGAAGCTATATTTTCATTTAGGTTTGCAAATAACTTACATACGTCGGTCTCTTTAACGGGCCTGCAACACGGCGAAAGGTTCCTTTGATGAGTTGTCCGTTTTATAAAACGCGTAACTCTGCCGTTTGCATGTGAACAGGATTCTATGGACAGACTAACTACAAAATAAACGTCCACCATGGCAACGTTAATGCAGTTGTATTTCTAGACTTAAAAAAAACATTTGATACGGTCGATTATGAAATCCTATTATCCAAATTAAGTAACTATGGCATACACGAAAATACCTATCATTGGTTTAAGTCATATTTAGATAACCGCACGAAAAGGTGTTCTGTTAATGGGTCGCTCTCTAAGAGTTGCTCATTAAAGTGTGGCATTCCTCAGTAAACCATTTTAGGTCCATTGTTATTCTTACTATATATAAATGATTTGCCAAATTGCTTATCAAATTGTCAGCCGAGGATGTATGCAGATGATACTCATCTAACATAATCGGGTGATAATTTGGACGATATTCAATCTTGTGTAAATTCGGACTTAGAAAACGTCAGCAATTGGCTAATGGCAAATAGACTGACCCTAAATATCACTAAAACTGAATTCATGCTGATAGGGTCAAGACAAAGGCAGAATACTCTCACAGAGCCCCCACACTGGACACCCGTGGAACTTGCGATATGCAAACATGAATTCATGAAAGATTGTCTCAAAACGCCCAGTCATTTGTGTGTATAAGATACGTTCAAACAAACCTGAAAAGACAAACTACAAAAAAATACAAAACCGTGCAGCCCGGGTACTGACCTATTCAAATTATGACGCTGATGCTGATATATCTTGGGTGGAAACAATTAATTAGTCAGATACAAATTAAAAACTGAAGCTGTCATGGTTTACAAGTCTCTGCATGGCCTTGCGCCTGAGTATCTGTGTTCGAGATTTATAAACCGTAATGTAACTTCCTATAGCTTAAGAGATTCTGCGAACAAAGTTACTGTTCTGTTACCGCGTACAAATTATTATAAGAATAGCTTCAGCTATAGTGGCGCAGTTCATTGGAACAGTCTGCCCTCTAATGTGAGGCAAACAGAGTCCCTCGACCAATTTAGAATTCTTTTAAAGTCTGTATTTTAGGCACGGAATTCATGGAAAGCAGCTGATATAGGTTTATAGGTCATACATATTAATTAGTAATTACTTGAATAATGTGATGTGACATTAGATTTAGTATTTTTATATTAGGTATATTTTTAGTATTTTTATACACATTTATATATTATAGCTGATGAATTGAACCGTGGGTAAATAAAGATTATCTATCTATCTTAGTCGAGAATCGAAATGTTCTGCTCGTTTCACCTTTTGATGAGTTGTCTGTTTTATCAAACTCCGCCGTTTGAACAGACTTACTGTAACATGAAGTTCCTGGAGAATCGGCCCACAAGTTGATCAATCACTTGTCTTTTTTATTAAACACCATTCATGTTCTAAACCTTCATAATTTTTGTCAGCACCATAGATTTTCGATGATTTTCCCCCGTCAGCATCAGTGTGGCGATAGGACTACATAGATACCAGTCGAAGAAGCGGTGAATCAGTGCAATGAATATATCGTTTTGAGCGCTGAGAGGAC
This sequence comes from Actinernus sp. WN-2022, assembly GCA_030867875.1. NCBI lineage: Eukaryota > Metazoa > Cnidaria > Anthozoa > Actiniaria > Actinernidae > Actinernus > Actinernus sp. WN-2022. The sequence goes on from JAOWCC010000577.1 coordinate 129,116,177, forward strand.
GAATGCAGGGTGTGACCATTTTCGTTAGAATATGGACACACCCATTCAGGAAAAGGAGAGTTTGGGATTTGACTCACATTAGTGAACTGATAAAGAAAGCCTCGCGAAGACTATTTTCCAGCTCCTATTTTCTGTACAGCTTAAGCGGGCTAATCACAGTAAATGGGAAAGAGCCGTTTTGGCCCCAACAATGGGGTCAAAATTTTGACCCGCATACGGCCCTCTTTTAATAGGGCCATTTTAGAACCATAAATTAGGGCACTTTTAGCTCCCCTTTTATGGCTGCTTCAACCGTTTATGAGGGACTGTTTTTGACTAGGGAGGTACAATTTTTTCAACTCCAAACAGTTATAATACCTAGTCGAAGACAGCCCATCATAAACGGCCGAAATAGCCATCAAAGCTAGAATATGAGATAGGAAAAACAACTAGTAATGTTCAGACATCAAAGGCAAGGTTAAGCGTGTTCCTTGTTATTTTAACTTTAAGTTTATTACCGGTAGCTATATATATGGTTTTCTATAAAGGTACAATATTTTTTAATATATCCAGTTCTAAATCATATTTAATTCTGATTTTCTCTGATTTTTGACATTTCCTTGTTTAGCTTCTTCGACGGATGATTTGAAATCTTAAACATCTTCGGAGTCGCAACTTCTCACTTCAAGGCCTGCAAAAATAATAACCAATAAAACTTAGAATTAAGTACAAATCTGTACAGATGTTCGAGTTAAAGAACAGTTTTAGCGAAGATTATTGAAAATTTAGATGAGCGAATACGCGACTGGGCTACGGAGTGGCTGTCTGTGACGGGTAAACAAAGATACCGGCGAGCTTTGATTGCACGATGGCATTTACCACATTTTATAAACTTTAAACGTTTACACGACTAGTTTATTGAAACTTTAATGAACAATATTAACAAATTAGGGAACTGAATTACTAGAAAAAACCTAACTAATATTATGTGAACTAAAATCACGACATCATTTATAGCGGTAACTGAATAAAATATTTGCCATGCTCACCTTAGCATCTGTTACCGCAGATTTCCCAGAAATTCGTCTCATCCAGTAATGTACATGTAATGCCTCAGAGGTCTCTCTCCTTCGCTTACCATTTTATCAAGACAGAGAGAGGACTCTGCTAGCAGGAAATGTAATGCCTGTCAGTTGTTCAGGAAATATATACTGTTGAATTGACCTTTTGAGCGCGGCAGGTTTAAAGTACAGGGCCGGGTTGTTCAAAGCCCGATTAGTGCTAATCCAGGGTTAATTTCCATGACAACCAATAGGTTTTGTGCAGAGTTAATCCAGGATTAACACTAATCGGGCTTTGAACAACCCGGCCCTGGTCACAATTCACAGGTCAGGTTGTTAATTCTAAGACAAATCCTAACCCTAACCACAAACCTAACCCTAACCATCGGATGAGTCCACAGGTAAACGACGGGTTCTCACTCACCTAGAGCTAGGGTTCAAAGGTAAACAAGAAGTGACTGATCTGTGACCTGACCTGTGAATTGTGACCTGTACTTTAAACCTGCCCTTTTGAGCGAGCTTGTAAACACTCGTTTGGAGACGGTGAAGACCTATTGCTGGCAGCTTCCCTAACCTCATGAGGTCCAGTTCATATTAAATTGGGGACAATGTTAAGAACAAATAATGTGGAAATGAAAGAATATGAGACAAAATTTGTATAGACGATCATTGAACATCAACGAGAGTCGTCCAATGAGAAGTGACGTCATTGTGAACACGTGGTCAAATAGCACAACCGCATTGGTTACGACCGTTGCAACCTCAAAACAAAAGCGACCAATCACAGAAGATCTCTTGAAAGGTGAAGACCTACTGAAAAAAAGGTGTGGCAATCATGAACATCTCCAAAGGTCCTTACACCAGCTTGACCACCTCTCTTACAGTATAACTTGTTTTTAGTCATCTTGTGGTTGTGAAATCCTTATCATTAGTTCTTTCTTTGACTATTATTAATTTAATTTAGTGTCATGGGCCCGCAGTAATTGGCTTTAGCTGTTGCGGTCGCCTTGCCTTTTATCATTTTGTTTCTACATCATTGTAATTTGTTAAAATTATCGTTCGTGGTATCATTCCTGATATGTATTTTTCCTTCAGGCGAAGCTTACAATGCATTCGAATAACAGTTGTGTCAGTTCTTCCTCCGTTCCGACGCGATTTCTCGGTTGTCATTGTTCAACAGATAATAAAAGCATTGCCGAGGAATCAATTTTTTTATCAGTAATCTCGGCGCCATGCAATGTGGAAAAACCTTTCCGTTGACCTTGATGGAACTTTGGCGATATTCCTCCACTGTCAGTACGTACCTTTCTGAAAACACGTTTTTGGCATTAAAGATTTCATAAGCTTGTGTTAAACTTTGGCGACATTTCAGAATTGGCATGCAGATTTCAAACCCGCCTCTCTTTCATATCTAAACACACAACTTAACCAACAACAAACCCTAAACCTAATCTGAGAAAACTCTAAACAAGTTGTAAAAATCAAGCCCCAACAGACAACCCAAGTTTTGTTTGTTGATTCAGCTCGTAGAATCTTGCATGAGTTTTAATTCTGTTTCTCTTTCCATTTCTTACTTTCTTTTACCATCTTTTAGTTTCTTCTAACCTGTCTCGCCCCACATCACCGAGATGTTAAGGACATTTTCATCTTCTCTCTTTGTATCAAGTGAACCGGCTTAGCTAGATTATGTTTAATGTGATCCTTAAACTTAATTCTTGCATGAACTTAGATTATGGTACATGATCAAAGTTTTCTGGCCTCTAAAGTTACTGATCTCCGATTCATAAATCTTCCCGAGTACGAGTGTACCTATTAGAAACACTATTAGAAACTGCTACCCTTCCCACCCTATATAATAGAAAATTACAGGATATAGCAATTTTAATATATAACTGTGAACAATTTACTATTAATAACAGGAACATGCTGACTATACTGATTCCTCGATATATTAATACAGTTACTTATGGGAAACATAGTATAAGTTACGTTGGACCAAAGCTTTGGTCGATATTGAGTACTATATAGTGTCAAGTCAATACCTAGAATGAAGAATTTCCGTAAATGTATAAGGAAATTGGACATTGCGGCAAGCAAACCCGAGGAAAACGTGGACGGGGAACTCTGATAGGAATCAGGACTCTCAAAAGTAAGCAAAGAAAAAACTGATATCCCGAAAGGAGGCTGAACTATAGCAGGCCGACACGCCACTGGACACAAGAGACCAGAGAGAAGGCATTAGATAGCCCCTCTTGAGTCAGCGGAGAGCAAGTCGGAGAGCAAGTCTGAGAGCGCAGAAACACAAACTACAAGAGAAAGTATATCGAACCTGGAAGTTCTGACACACTGTGTTTAATGAGACTTTAAGAATAGGTGAACCTAACAAAGATTAGACAATGTTCATACAGGGGGAAATTAATGCGGACGGGACGAACGCGAACCCCTGTCAGCGCCCCAATTCCAGGGTGGACGGCATCTGAGGGAAGGGCAAAACCGCGCAAAATGAGAGGGGCTCCCAGAAACAAAACAAGAACATCTGAGTGCATATGGCCTCCAGGCTGGCGAGGTAGAGGTTAGAGCCAAATATAGCTCCCGTATTCTGCCTCCGAGGCTCTAACTGCCATCACTTATCCATGTAGGATAGAGGCTACCGGCCTAGCACTCCCTGTGAACCCCAACTGCTTTTGTAGGAGGAATCTGACAACCCTGCCGAATATGTGTTCCTTTTATAGTGCTCTAAGACATGCTTCATAATATCATGGGTCGTAATCCATGATAATATCTAGCGTCCTTGTGCGAGGAGAACTTTGCCGCGTCAACCAGTATTTCCAGACAGGAAAGAGCCAAGTTAGAGGTCGAAAGACTAGGGGGGGCTGTTAATAGCCTTGCGCAAATTTGTGCCTGCGACACCTCTCCTTCAGCTTTTTGTTGGGAAGCCTTTCACTTTCTTGGATAAAGAAGAGAGCATTTGCGCGATGTTCTGGGAAAACACGATAAATGGGAATGGGAATAAGGAACTGGAAAATGGAACGGCTAAGGGACATAGTAAATCCGCCGCCCAAGGACACTAGAGGAGGCTACTGACTTTGGGCTAAAGTTTCGCCCTTGCCTTAATAAGAGCATTAGGCGGAAAGTAAAATAGAAGATCCAAGCTTTACCACAGCTAGAGGCAAATAACGTAGTCAAAAGCTAAAACTTCCGTTAGGAAAATGTAACTCGCGTTTAAGAACCAGTGCACGGGAAAAATTCGGCATATAGCTCAATATATAAACTTCGCCTTGACTTAAGAGGCGAAAAAAATCGACATATAGCAAGAATATCATTTCTACATTTGTGGGTTTAGTTTCATTCCGGCCTCTTACCGTTATTTTCTACTTAGCCTTTACCGTCATTACTCTCTTTCATTTTAGCTCGTTCAGTACTTTTAGCATATCATTTTCGCTTATTTAGTCATTCCTTTGTCTATGTTTACCTACCCCGTTTGCTTATACATTTTGTTTTCAGCTTCGTAATTATCAGTTTGTTACTTGGTATTTTAGTACATACTTTAGCCTGGTCATGCCTATTTTACACCTTAATACTAGTGTTCGAGGCGAGGCCTTTGCATCTTTCTATCTTAAGCTGTAAGCCGGCACCTAATTACCCGCCTCTTATTCAACTGAGGCGAGGGGCTTTTAATCTAGAGTGAAATAATGTTGTTCGAACCGATGAGTCGAACTAAACATAAGCGTATACCGGAAATACTGAGGAGAAGTACAAGACCGAAAGCGGATGCCAACGGGGATAAAACGAACCTGATTTTCTGGGGACAGAACAGCATTGGCCTGAGCAGGAGCGTCAATTTGATTGTTTTCGGTAGCCGTACGGGAGCCTCCAGTGGAGGGTTACAGGGGCGGATCAAGAGGGAGCTCTAGGGGGTGCGGGGACATGTATCCCAGCCAACGAAAGGGGGTCCCTCCCCTAAATCCGCCCCTGGGTCCCCTGGGTTAAGAGCTGAAACAGCCGGGTTGCCGTCAACTTCTGCTGGCAAAACAACGGGAGGCTGAGGATCTTGAGCAATAATATGTATAGATGAAGTGAAGCAAGCTTTGGCTGGCGAAATAACGGAGCTGCGTAGATTAACGGCACCCAAACAGACCACTATAGAATGTCCGTGTTTGGCCGCAAACAATTAAATTAGAAGGACGCTGCCCTCTATAATACCAGCGTAGTCATTTCCCGTCAATTGGATCACGTAGAGGTTGTTTGTTGATGTGACTTATACGCTCTTAAGCCAATTTCCTAATCAGTATTCGCAACGAGAATAGTAGTAGTAGTGGTAGTGATAGTGGTAGTAGTAGTGGTAGAAGTAGTAGTGGTAGTGGTAGTAGTAGTAGTACTGAGTAGTAGTAGTAGTAGTGATAGTAGTAGTGATAGTAGTAGTGGTAGTAGTAGTAGTAGTGGTAGTAGTAGTGGTAGTAGTAGTGGTAGTGGTAGTAGTAGTGGTAGTAGTAGTGGTAATAGTAGTGGTAGTAGTAGTAGTGGTGGTAGTAGTAGTGGTATATATAGTAGTAGTAGTAGTAGTAGTAGTAGTAGTAGCAGTGGTGGTGGTGGTAGTGGTAGTGGTAGTAGTTGTAGTGGTAGTGATAGTAGTAGTGGTAGTAGTAGTAGTGGTAGTAGTAGTGATAGTGGTAGTGGAAGTAGTAGTGGTATATATATAGTAGTGGTAGTGATAGTGGTAGTAGTAGAGGTAGTGGTAGTAGTAGTGGTTTATATATATATATAGTAGTAGTGGTATTGGTACTGAGTAGTAGCAGATTTCGTATGACTAGGACAAACTACGGCATGTCCGTAGCCTTGCCGTAACTGTATTGTAACCGTGCTGTACCGTATTTCTGTAATTTGATTGGATCAGCAGGGAAAAACAATGGGAAACCATTTCAACGTTACGGCATGCTGTAGTTAATGCTGTAGTTTGTTTCACTCATACCGGCGAAATCTGATGTAGTAATTAGTAAGTAGTAAGTGGTAGGTGGTAGGTGGTAAGTGGTGGATGGTAGGTGGTAAGTGGTAAGTGGTAGGTGGTAGGTGGTAAGTGGTAAGTGGTAGGTGGTAGGTGGTGGATGGTAGGTGGTAAGTGGTAAGTGGTAGGTGGTGGATGGTAAGTGGTAGGTGGTAGGTGGTAGGTGGTAAGTGGTAGGTGGTAGGTGGTAAGTGGTAGGTGGTAGGTAGTAAGTAGTAGGTGGCAGTAAGTAATAGTACTAGTACTGGCAGTAGTAGTAGCAGTAATAATAGTAGCAGCAGCAGTACCGAGGCAACTCTGTTTAAATGTTAGTAAAAGCAATCATCAGCGAAAAAAGAGTGAGGGAGCTTGTTCCACTGAGTTATTGTTCTGGGGAAGAATGATAGGCGATGAAAAGCAGTGGATGTAGATAAAGGTATCAGACTTTCAGGATGAGAGTGCCTTCTCCTACGCTGAACAGGTCGTAGGTAATATCTCGGGTTGGCCGTGCTTTATCTTGAATATCATGGTGAGGCGAGCATCAGTTCTGTTAATTCCAGGAGTAGTAGTATAGTAGTAGAAGAAGCAGCAGCAGTAGTTAGTAGTAGCAGCCGCAGTAGTAGCAGTAGTAGTGGCAGTTTGTAGTCAGTAGTTGTAGTAGTGTAGTAGTGTAGTATAGCTGTAGTAGTCACTGAGTAGTAGTATCAGAATCCTTTTCGACTTTTTTTTTCTTATTCAGATGTTTAAATTCCTATGAGAATCCCAAGACAATGGTCTAAATTAGAGGAACAAAAGAAACCGCGCAAATAATTCTGGTAGTTGTAGTCAACTGACATTATAGTGTAAACGGCCCTTAATAAGGTCTCACTGAGAAGCTGCAAGTAGATGCGTGCATAACCGAACAATAAATAAAGATTATATTACTACTGCTACTACTACTACTACACGCGTACGAGTTAATCTGGAGCAGAAAGGGAAGAAAAGGCTGCGGAGGGGAGGGGGGACGAGGGATGAGGAGGTTAGATACTCAGGTTAAACACGAGTATTTTCTACAGTAGATGAAGACCTCAAGACTAGTAAACACTTTGTATAGATCATTGAAAAAATCTATATAAGCTAAGAATATTAAACCCGAAAAAGGTGTACTAATTGCACTGAAGTATTTGTTTGCGTGAGAGTTGGCGTGAGCGGTATTTATGATAAGGTTTGGAATCACACGAAAACTGATAATAACAATCACATCCACTGAGGTTAGCCGGCCTCTGGATAATTTCCCACACGCAAGGAACATTCTTGATTACATGGCAAAACAGCGATCGCAAGGTTCTTATCTTCCAGAAAGTCGATGACAACCACAGTATTAGGAACAAAAGCATTAGAATTAACTTTAAATCTGTTCGATGTTATCTTAATTTGTCTTCCAGGATAAAGGACTGATAAAAGACGAGGGCGGTGCGCATCCAGCCCCATGTCATTTTGACACATGATTGCAATGAGGATTTATTTTATCAGTAATTGAAAACTCCACGGATTAAAAAAATCTAGAAAAAACACTTCGAAATTAGCTTCAAATGCCAAGTTCCGAACAAATATATGGTGGAAGCAAAGCATGCCTGCCAATAACGTTGTTGATCCAGCCGGTTAACGTGCTCTCGATCTCCAGCCATGGTATTTTGTAAAGAGTTGATCCAGTTCAAATTTAAGGTAGAAGACGGTATAAGGAACGAAGGACGTATGAACTGACAAATGAAGGCCAGTTGTAAACTGGACTTGACTGTTGTCTCAAGTATTGTTAATCTTTGTTTTCAATAAGCATTTGAGAGTATATACCATAATACCAAATTAAAAGGATACAGATTGTGACAAAAATAACTACGCCGCGCAAATCAATAGAGTTTGCTCAGTCTCCGTGTGATCTGGAGTAAATCAAACCATTGAAGATCCGAGTGGATCATGGAAAAAACTGTTTTAGAGATATCTTTAGAGGCAATTTGAATCAGTCCATTATGGACAGTACAAGACCGAAAGCGGATGCCAACGGGGATAAAACGAACCTGGTTTTCTGGGGACAGAACACCATTGGCCTGAGCAGGAGCGTCAATTTGATTGTTTTCGGTAGCCGTACGGGAGCCTCCAGTGGAGGGCTACAGGGGCGGATCAAGAGGGAGCTCTAGGGGGTGCGGGGACATGTATCCCAGCCAACGAAAGGTGGGGTCGCGGCCCCCTCGGTCCCTCCCCTAAATCCGCCCCTGGGTTAGGAGCTGAAACAGCCGGGTTGCCGTCAACTTCTGCTGGCAAAACAACGGGAGGCTGAGGATCTTGAGCAATAATATGTATAGATGAAGTAAAGCAAGCTTCGGCTGGCGAAATAACGGAGCTGCGTAGATTAACGGCACCCAAACAGACCACTATAGAATGTCCGTATTTGGCCGCAAACAATTAAATTAGAAGGACGCTGCCCTCTATAATACCAGCGTAGTCATTTCCCGTCAATTGGATCACGTGGAGGTTGTTTGTTGATTTAACTTATACGCTCTTAAGCCAATTTCCTAATCAGTATTCGCAACGAGAATAGTAGTAGCAGTGGTAGTGGTAGTAGTAGTGGTAGTGGTAGTGGTAGTGGTAGTGGTAGTAGTATTGGTATTGGTAGTGGTAGTGGTAGTGGTAGTAGTTGTAGTGGTAGTGGTAGTGATAGTGATAGTAGTAGTGGTTGTAGTAGTGGTAGTAGTAGTGGTAGTAGTAGTGGTAGTAGTGGTAGTAGTAGTGATAGTGGTAGTGGTAGTAGTATATATATAGTAGTGGTAGTGTTAGTGGTAGTGGTAGTAGTAGCAGATTTCGTATGACTAGACAAACTGCGGCATATCCGTAGCCTTGCCGTAACTGTACTGTAACCGTGCTGTACCGTATTTCTGTAATTTGATTGGATCAGCAGGGAAAAAAACAATGGGAAACCATTTCAACGTTACGGCATGCTGTAGTCAATGCTGTAGTTTGTTTCACTCATGCCGGCGAAATCTGCTGTAGTAATTAGTAAGTAGTAAGTGGTAGGTGGTAGGTGGTAGGTGGTAAGTGGTGGATGGTAGGTGGTAAGTAGTAAGTGGTAGGTGGTAGGTGGTAAGTGGTAGGTGGTAAGTGGTAAGTGGTAAGTGGTAGGTGGTAGGTGGTAGGTGGTAGGTGGTAGGTGGTAGGTGGTAGGTGGTAGGTGGTAGGTGATAGGTGGTAGGTGGTAGGTGATAGGTGATAGGTGGTAGGTGGTAGGTGGTAGGTGGTAGGTGGTAGGTGGTAGGTGGTAGGTGGTAGGTGGTAAGTGGTAGGTGGTAGGTAGTAAGTAGTAGGTGGCAGTAAGTAATAGTACTAGTACTGGCAGTAGTATAGTAGCAGTAATAGTAGCAGCAGCAGCAGTACCGAGGCAACTCTGTTTAAATGTTAGTAAAAGCAATCATCAGCGAAAAAAGAGTGAGGGAGCTTGTTCCACTGAGTTATTGTTCTGGGGAAGAATGATAGGCGATGAAAAGCAGTGGATGTAGATAAAGGTATCAGACTTTCAGAATGAGAGTGCCTTCTCCTACGCTGAACAGGTCGTAGGTAATCTCTCGGGTTGGCCGTGCTTTATCTTGAATATCATGGTGAGGCGAGCATCAGTTCTGTTAATTCCAGGAGTAGTAGTATAGTAGTAGAAGAAGCAGCAGCAGTAGTTAGTAGTAGTAGCAGCAGTAGTAGCAGTAGTAGTGGCAGTTAGTAGTCAGTATTTGTAGTAGTGTAGTATAGCTGTAGTAATCACTGAGTAGTTGTTAGTAGTATCAGAATCCTTTTCGACTTTTTTTTCTTATTCAGATTTTTAAATTCCTATGAGAATCCCAAGACAATGGTCTAAATTAGAGGAACAAAAGAAACCGCGCAAAGAATTCTGGTAGTTGTAGTCAACTGACATTACTACTACACGCGTACGAGTTAATCTGGAGCAGAAAGGGAAGAAAAGGCTGCGGAGGGGAGGGGGGACGAGGGATGAGGAGGTTAGATACTCAGGTTAAACACGAGTATTTTCTACAGTAGATGAAGACCTCAAGACTAGTAAAAACTTTGTATAGATCATTGAAAAAATCTATATAAGCTAAGAATATTAAACCCGAAAAAAGTGTACTAATTGCACTGATGTATTTTTTTGCGTGAGAGTTGGCGTGAGCGGTATTTATGATAAGGTTTAAACTGATAATAACAATCACATTCACTGAGGTTAGCCGCCTCTGGATAATTTCCCACACGCAAGGAACATTCTTGATTACATGGCAAAACAGCGATCGCAAGGTTCTTATCTTCCAGAAAGTCGATGACAACCACAGTATTAGGAACAAAAGCATTAGAATTAACTTTAAATCTGTTCGATGTTATCTTAATTTGTCTTCCAGGATAAAGGACTGATAAAAGACGAGGGCGGTGCGCATCCAGCCCCATATCATTTTGACACATGATTGCAATGAGGATTTATTTTATCAGTAATTGAAAACCTCCACGGATTAAAAAATCTGAGAAAAAACAGCTTCAAATGCCAAGTTCCGAACAAATATATGGTGGAAGCAAAGCATGCCTGCCAATAACGTTGTTGATCCAGCCGGTTAACGTGCTCTCCAGCCATGGTATTTTGTCAAGAGTTGATCCAGTTCAATTTAAGGTAGAAGACGGTATAAGGAACGAAGGACGTATGAACTGATAAATGAATGCCAGTTGTGAACTGAACTTGACTGTTGTCTCTAGTATTTGTTCAATATGTTTATCTTTGTTTTCAATAAGCATTTGGGAGTATATACGATAATACCAAATTAAAAGGATACTGATTGTGACAAAAATAACTACGCCGCGCAAATCAGTAGAGTTTGCTCAGTCTCCGTGTGATCTGGAGAAAATCAAACCATTGAAGATCCGAGTGGATCATGAAAAAAACTGTTTTAGAGATATCTTTAGGGGCAATTTGATTCAGTCCATTGTGGAAAGTTTGAGTATTAAGATTTGTAATTCCAGCTTAGATCTTTGTCATCTCTTATCAAAATGTTTTGAAGGCATATATCAGGACATCCACAAGGTATTCTCTTCTAGGCTCTTCTCTCTGTATAGGGGAAAACAAATTAGACGAATTCATTCAATACCTTAAACCGCCTATCTTCAATTCAGTTATCAGTGATTTGCACTAAGAAGGAAAAAGGAAATCACGAAGGGTCAAAAGGACGTACGGTAGACAATGGAGTACTTTAGCACCTCTTGTGATACTTCCCACGTCCACAGAAAAGATCATACGGATCTGTCGTTTCTGTAAAAACTAAGGTATATCGTCTGCGTCGGTGGAACCGCGGGGAAGCCAAACACTGGTATAATAAAAGTCGATTAAGTATGCCGGCTAAACAGCCGTGAGAAGCGAGTAGCACCTGACGTTTTGAGCACTAGCCACTTTCGCTCTACCGAAGGGCTAACGGCTCAGCTCGCTTCTCTCGGCGATTATCGCACCCACTAAATATATAGAGGTTATTAGTCGGGTAAGCCGGCATCTAATACGGCTGTGTGTTTTTACGAGTCATGTGTACGAACGACGAGTAAAATTACACAACCGTGTTAGATGCTTACCCGACTAATTAGTTGTTTATTATATAAATTCTGCCAAGAAATGACATTTTCTTTCCATAATAATAACCAGAAAACTCGCGCGCGCGCCTCGAGAAATAGTGATGGCATGGGAAGCATTTGACTGTTATTACCTGAAATACAGTCTCATATTTTGGCGCCGCCTTGTGCATATTTCGTGCGTTCTTGCCAGACTCAGTGTATACCACTGCTTACATTATAAAATACAAGATATGAAGCTAACAACAATTCACCGTCCAATGACAAGCAACATTGGGAAATTCGCTTTCAAGTATTATGCTTACAAAATATGGCCGGTGTCCTAGGAAATTTGGATCCCCGTGAAGTTGCACTCCCCGGTGCAAATTTCCTAAGATATGGCACCCCCTTAAGAATTTGCACTCCCCGTGTCTTGCGTTTTCTTACTCTACTTAAGGTTGGTACACACGAAGGAGACAAATCTCTTGTTGTGTTCAGACGAGGGGACTTGTTGCAGGGACATTCCGTGATTTTATCAGACGCCATCTTGAAAAAATAGAGTTCGTAAGGGCTTCTGGGTAGGTAAAATGACGCTTTGCGATTGGTTTATTTCAATTGTGTCCCTGCAGGAACATGTTGCATGAACAGTTCACACGATCGAGGGGACAATCAAATTTTGTCACGCGGGGACTTGTCTCCTCAAACCAGTTTGAATTGAAGGGACAAGTCCTAGGGACAAAATTTTGTCCCGCGACAAGATTTTTCATGAAAATAATCTTTACAATTTGCCTGAAATGACGACAATTAAAATCCAAACCGAATTAATCGAATGTTGAGATACAATTATTAGTTTAACCCAAATTCCGTGCTACAATTTCGTATTTAAGTTTTGAATACTACTACTTCCAGCTTAGTGCCTCGCTATGATAAAAACTCTAAAGTCCGCGATATTATATAAGGTTTTGAACCTTGGATTTGCATCAGTGCACGCAGGATATCTACAAATTTGGATGCTTATATATATACAATACGAAGACTGCGTTGAGATGTAGATTTACGCTTTGTTTTAAAATCTTTTTGAGCAAAAGAGTTCAATTTGTTTATGGTAACTGAGGAAGTCAATGAACCAGCTCTTTCCAGCTTTGAATGTACATATTACACTGAATAAATAGCTTATTGAAAAAGTTTACTGTTTGTAAATTGATCAATGTATACGGTTATCGAACCCCGATTTGCAAACCGAAGTGTCCTAGCTGAAGCTTGGCTGATGGAAGCGAAAACTGATTATCCACAAACTTGCATTCAACAACGCAACGTTCAAGCCGTGAACTTACTGTAGATCAGATGCTAAGGTAAGTTCTGCTATGACTGATGCCTGGGTTGGCTAAGAAACTTCTGAACAATCAGAGTTGTTTTGTGCAAAATACTTAGGAAATTTGCACCCCCCCCCCCAGACCCCCCCAAACAAGGGAGTGAAAATTTCCTACAAAAGAGGTGAAAAATTCCTAGTAAATTTGCACCGGAAGGTGCAAATATCCTAGGAGGTGCAAATTTCCTGTGGCACCCCGAATACATTTCCACTAATGTAAAACGAGTTTCAACAGATAACTTTAACAAAAAATACAAAGCTCACCTTCTCAGTCATCACCAACACAACCATTCTTTGAATCAGTATTTAGTCAATCAATATTCGGTCATATACGGTTAGGAGTATTTATTATCAAATCTTTGAATAGTATTAATTATTCATTAGCAGTAGTATCAGAGCTCATCGGCTATTCAATACATAGAAGATATTACACGGTGGCGAGAAGATATGAAGTTTATAACCCTGCTAGCAGAGGTTCTTTTCTCTTACCCTCTCTCCAGTTCCTTTCTCCCTCGTTAGTGAAGCTGGAGAGGGTAAGAGAAAAGAACCTCTGCTAGCAGGGTTGAAGTTTATCCTCGAGAGTCGAAAACATTTCACGAGTGAGCGCATATCTTCAAACCAACGTGTAATTTTCTTTTTATTATATGGACAATTAAACTGCTCTAAGAATTCTTATCTATTCATTTTACTTACTGGTCAGTACAAACTTCTTCGTGATCTTTCTAGGTTGTTCTGGGGAGTTTCATCGAGTTTCCTTGTCTCTTCGTTGCAGTCGAGAAAATCTTCTTCCTCTGTGAGTTTTTGACAAACCTGCCGCCCATCTTTGTAGTTCAAAAGGCGGCAAACGTGACGTCATCGATATTTTCACTAGTGAGGATATGGAAATCCGCTACTCACTACCCAGATGTAGTTTCGTATGACTTCTATGAGTGGTTTATTTCTCAGTAAAACACTATCATCAATATGATAAGGGGCGGTATTGCATGGTTTTTCTATGAATACCGCTGTGTATTCCATGGCTAGATCACTGAGGCCAATAAAAATGCAGGAAATTTCGCGCCCTTTCTTTATCAGCCAATAAGAATTCAAGATTTTGAATACATAATTATTCTGACGCGTCCGCTTCTCGAAAATTTTCATGAACCTTCCGGATGACGTCATTAGCATTATTTAAGGTTACATTAATTATGCATAAGTGTCAGTTGGCGCGAAGTTGCCTACAAGATAGATTCGCCTCTAGAATGGGCTAATCGTCCGCCCAGCAGCTCAGGAGAACCTTCGTTGGCTTCGGCGTTGGCTGAGATCATCGCCCCACTTCACCAAGCATCAAGATATAAATATTGTGTTTTTTTTCTGTTTCTAATATATTTCCCCAAATTTTGTGCGCTCAGATCGAGGAGCTTCGTAAAGAGCTGGATGAATTGACCTATATCACTATGACGTCATATCAAAACAATCTATTGTTTAAACGCTAAGGATCACGGTCGTGGGAGGGGGACAAAACAGGGACAAAACAGCAACAACACAAAGGAAATCGCTATCAAATGCATTTTGAAGAACGTAGAATAGCGGTAACAGCCACCAAATACGGTAAATATTGTGGGATAAACATTGATACAACTGATATCTGGAAACCAGACAATTCGAAGTTAAATTTTCCTCAGCAGAGCAGATTTAGTTCAAATTTCTATTGTTCAAGTCGATTCTGTCCCCCTCATAAACAAGCCGTGACGTCATAATGATATAAGGTAATTGAAGAAGCGTGCGAGTGCGCACTCGGTCGACAGTGCCATAATTGCTCTCAGTACAAACTCTAATTGGCCATCCCTCCGCCCTGTTTGACGCCTACGCGGCAGTTAGGCATTTATAGATTGTGCTCAAAAAATTCGAAAAAGTTGCTCAAAAAAGGGTTAAAAGTTGCTCAAAAAGTTGCCCAAAAAGGAGAAAAGTTGCTTCAATAATTCAAGAAGTTGCTTTACAATATAAACCGCTTTATTGAAGTAAAAGCTTTAAACAACACTTTGTAAAGTTTTTTTACACTATGTACAACGTTTAACTTGCCAATGAGTACATTTAACCGAGATGCTTGTGTATTGTTCAGTTATTACTGCCTTTTGGCATTATTGTACCTCAAAATTTCGAACCGCTGACCATAAAGAGCGTGTAGTTTGCGAACAGCCGCTGACCACATGGAGGTAATCGAGGGCACATAATAAACTGCTTTCTTTTTGTAAGGATTGTTCAGGGTGTTTTCTGCCGTATTTACACAGATCTTGTATTTTAAAACTCTAAAATTTTATTTGTGGCTCAATTTTTTTAACAAATTGCTCAAAAGTTGCTCAAACTCCAAAAAATGCTTACAGTTCCGTAAACTTCAAAAAGTTGCTCGAGACTCCAAAAGTTGCCCAAAAGTTGCCGAGCACAATCTATAAATGCCTAGCGGCAGTGGCTGCGTTAGAAGAAGTAGTTCATACAGCGCAGAGCCGGAGCCAACGACGAAAGGGCAATGAGATATATTCGGTGATTCTGCGACAATGTCGTCCTTTGGTTACCAACCCCGTATTGCAAAGTGTCTTGATCAAATTGGTGGCATCTAAAGAAGAGGCAGAAGTGGCTAAGGCCATCGATAAGGCTGTGAAAGGCCAGACTTCTCTCAGCGAAGCGCCTGCTGGGCGGACGAGGACAGCTCCTTACAGTTACCGTGGCCGTAGAGGCGATGGAAGGGCACGAAACACCAGAACTTGAGATGTTATGTATGCAGCCAAGAAGGACACTTTGCCCGTTCATGTCCTAAAAAACGTTATTAAGTATGCTCAAGGAACTTAAATTTGTTTCCCTGGTGTGAATAAGTTGATTCTTGTTCAGGGGGCATTCATGCAGCCTTATAAGCGGAACGTTTTTCGTTGTGTGTATTTATTTATAATAAAGATCATTTTCGATATGGATTCGCTTTACTCGTTTCTTTTCTTGCTTAATATTGGTGGCAAGGTAATTTTAACTGATTCGAGTGTAGGGAAGTTACCTCACAAGCGTATTGTCCTATAGGACATTCCCTTGAGCCCGCTTTAGCGAGCTACGGTGGTCATTTTTCCTGGGCTTGGGTTAGTTTGGCTCATCTCGAGTTTCTGTTTCTATTCTCTAGTTCTCCCTTGGCGATATCAATGAATATGGGATCTTTAATCCCCTGGAATCAGAGAGGAAAATCGAGGAGAAGATAATTATCTGGTTATCAGTAGACAGAAACCCGAGCTCGGGGAAAATAACTGGTGCAGAAAATGTGCTCGCAAAGCCAAAGAGTGACAAGGGTATATATATAGTCGGAGGAGAAAAGGGAAATCTCAACCAGCTCGCTTTTATATAGAGACCCTGCCTTTTTCAAAGCCGGTGAGATTCATCTTGGCCGATGGTCCACATAAAGATCAAGTCTTGGAATGGCTATCAAACGGGGTAGACATTAATTCGGTCTTTTATGAAGTCTTTTAAAGTCACTATTGCCAGCGTTGTGGATACAGACGGCGGGCAGAGTCTCCACCATCTCTGAAAGCCACTATCAACTGGAACGATATTATGGAGCGAAGACCAGTTTTGAATAGGCAAGCAAGTTCTACTCCGTATTCAAAACAAAAGTCGTCTTTAGAGAATGAATTGTCTACCTTCTTGTAGAGATCATCCCCTCCCAGGGATGTCACATCAGCAACTCCAGATGACGTGATTAATTTCCTTATCTGGAAAGACAGATTTGGGGAAACTATTGTTCATAAAGATGACTGCCCGTACTTCGGGGATAAGAAGAATTCTTCCTGTTCTTGCCCAAAACGTCTAGCCTTTGGTACGGTTGATTCAACATTAGGAAAGTTAAGGGCTATTTTTACTTGTGAAAGTAAAGAATTCTTCTGTGAAAGTAAAGAATTACTTATCAGCAATTCGAGAAGAGAAATTGCATTCCAAAACACTCCCCACTCAAGCTGATCCGTTGTTTATTGTGGATTAGCTGCGATTTCTGGGGAAATACTAAAACGCTTGAAGCGTACGACGAATTCGTCGACCCAGTTATTTATTCTCACGAGAGATCAAGTGTTCTTTAAAATTCAATTCTTTGCCGGTGACAGAGCGGGGGATTTAGGACGAACAAAAACAGCTGAAATTCTCTTTTTCCCCAACAAAGGAGCTCTCCTTTTTAATCACACGCTCACTAAGTCATTGCGCGATGGAACGACCAATATGTTCGCCTTAAAGCAGTATAAGGACCCATCCCTTTGTCCAGTGGCGGCCGTTGAATGTACGCATGTGTGATATCCTTGGTGTTTCCGTCAGTCAAGGATTTCTTTTTAGGCCGGCCTACCAGTCCATGTGGGGACATTCTCCTTGGGCCATTTGACTCGTCTGCTGCTCAAGCCAGGCTTTCGTCCTACACCCAAGAGTTACCGCAGAGGTTCAAGCATAGACGAATACTGAACACTACACGGTTTACGGAGTGGATGTGCATGCCATCTCGTTGGCGTTAGCGGGTGCAGAGGTGAATTCAATAATGAACCATGTGGGTTGGAAGACGGCATCCTCGGCCCAATATTATATAAAACTACATCAGGTCATGGCTCCAAACGGAGCTAGTGATCTTTTGGCCAGCTTGCCCCTGGAACTCGGCGACGCTTATCGGAAACAAAACGCTCTGTGCGGTTTTTCACAAGCATTCCAATAAGAAACAAATCCCTACATTGACAAAGTTTTTCATGATTGAACTCATGAGGACATTAGATAAGATGTGGAAGGATTTTGAACATTAGAAATAAGGAAATATAAGCTTGGGAATAGGATGATAAGGTTGGAGTGATAAGGTTGGGGAGATCAGATTATTGTGGTAATGCTAATGAACCAATAGGTGTTTATAGTGCTGGGGAGCTGCGAGGACAGGGGTGACTCTCCAGACCTTAACTAATGCTAATGAGTAAGCAGGAACGGACAATGTACTATTTTCCCTATTATTATATTTCACTGTTTATATCCTGTTACTTCTGATACAGTAACACAGTCCCACGATATATTAATGCGTTTTCAAACTTAGGGACGTTATTTTTACATCCTCATTACATCAGCTTGGTCCTGAAGAAGGCTAGATTTTCTAGTCGAAATATTGACCATAATTAAATCGACCCTATATATTTGGCGTAGTATTGGCTCTGCAATTTAAAAAGTTTTATTCAGTAGCACTACAAATGACATCCGATCAGCAAGCATCTCTACCACAAGAGATCCGTTAAAACTGTGCCTCACTTATAACAGCGTTGTGACTCATAACCTGCAATACTGCTCTTTTATAATTTATATTTACAATTATTATATTTTCACATTACGTCTTAAAATAACAATAACAACAGCAATGTTGTGTAACAAATATAAACACTTGAAGAACTTGAAACTACATGATTTAATCACTCGTGAACATTCATTAACGCCGTCAAAAGATCAGAAACAACACAGAGGAGTGTTCGTAGAATCTGTGGTATCCGGGGTAAGCTGCTAGCTGTCCCTCCTGAACCCTTACGTGGAGTATTATCTTGTCCGAGCGGGCTGCCCTCCCTTCCCCTTTATTTCTCGCTTCAAAGGGAAAAGGGTCACCGTAAAAAGTCTATTATTTTCCACAATACATTAAACTTCAATCAAAAATGTGTCTCAGCCAGGTCTCTGAAATCTGATATTAAGAAGAAGAAATTACATTACTTTCAAAGAGCCCCTTAATTTAAATCAGCTGGGAAATGTTTTATAAAGATTAAATACGCGGTATGCTACTGAAAACTGAATTACTTGGGGTTCTACCACAAGACTGAATTTCTCTATCTAATGCATCCACCACCAGAAAACAATATCACTTGGAAAAGCAACAAGACATATTGAAAGTTTGATATCATTTTAGTAGCTTTTCTCGAATCAGTCCTAGAAACGTCCTAGAAAGCCGAGAAAAATAACATAAATGGTTGAAGTGCATTATTTTGACTCCACAATTGCTATGGCGAAGTACCCTCGAACTGGCATCAGATTTCCTTATAAGGTGTTGAGATTTGGTTTCCCTTGACTCAGCTTAGCCAGATAAACAGAAATCCCACATTCATCGAGATCAAAGATCAAAGTAAATGTATATCAGGCATAATCGTATCAGCAGGCATTATCGTCTAATGAGTTGTCATATCTATTGACCTTACATTGATACTCGTGGCTTTGCGATATGATATGAAAAGAACGAGGTTCATTTCGTTAATGATATGCTGTCTGGTTAGTGTCATTGACTGAGGAGGCCTTTGTGGCATAAACACAACCTCTATAAACTACAAATGTTTCGAGTGATAGCACATACGGATAGTTGCCTGAGGGCAAGGAGAAAATATAAAAGTTTCTTTAAGAAGGGAAAATAAAAAAGACTGAGACAGAACAGGGGATGGGAATCTAGAATAAGAATTACATTTAAGTGAGGCCGGAGTTGCAAATACATTAAAATATACTTCAAAGATCTTTGAAATAATTTGAGTTCTTCAACATGCAGTGCATTTAATTTACGTGAGTATCGAATACAGCCCTTATCGCACTCTTTCGGCGGTTCATATTACTCGATAGTAACGCGTTTTTAAAATTTCAATTTACTTGTGAATGCGCGCGCAGAGAATCACGGTAGTCGCGCCTGTTGTCCACGGCCGGCTGGTCAACTTTCGGTTCAATTTGAAGGGCTGGATTGTTTTGAATTTCGAAGGGCTGGTTTGGTTTGCCTCAAAAACAATCGCAACCTCTACTTTGGCGACAAGAATCACAAGCTCGTGAGAAATTGGCATTTGAAACGGCATTCCTTTCGTCGGAACCATGGAGAGGTAAGCACAACTGATGCAAAGCTAACGTCAAAAGCATATACACTTTTCTACGACGGCGGGTTAGCACAAATTGAACTCTTCTCCCATGCAGCTAGTTCGTGCATCTCTACAGGACTTCTCCTTTTGCAGCCAACTTCAACGTATTTTCAATATGGTGGGGTTCCATATGTCCCAGGCTATGTTCCGTCTTATCTGGCACAAGAATCCTAAACATTTTTTCAGCTCCTGTCTTGTATATTCCTTTCATTCGTTCTTTTCTTTGCGCTTCTATTTGCACACTTAAGGTGCTTAACATTAGTATGCAATCTTTAAGACATGGTTGGTTATTTTTACATGCCAGAAAATGTGTTTGGTCTGGCATAAGCCATATATAACCGTAGGCGAAAATGTCATAGCACGACGGCATGTCCGACCCCCCGGTATGACAATGACACCGTGTATTAATGACCCCCTTAGGCCAATATAGGACATACAAAGGATCTCATCTCTACTTTAATACAATATAAATAGATGACATCAAGCTGACTCCATTACGCGAATCGAGTCATAATAATTATCTTAATCTTCTTACATGATACCTGTTAATCAGTTTGCTGACACGCTTTGTTCGTTTGCCTGTCAAAAATGAGAGAACAATTTCACTGAAGAAAAAAGATTGCTACTACAAATGTTTAAACTTGAGGTGATATAGGGTGTTGTTTTCTTGGCTTTCTTTTGTATCGTATATCTTATAGAAGGAAATGATTCAGTACTTATTGATGTTGCAGGGAAGGATACTGTACTTATCAAAAACTTAGCGATGCGTTAAGTAGAACTGTAGTGAATACCTTAGATTATGTAGCAGACCACAGCTCGATGCATACGTAAACTGAACGTTTGTACTTCGTGGGAGGTAAATAGTCCCTGCGTTTGTCTGGACTTTTCAGCTTTTAAACAAAATCCTTCGTCAAGCTCAAACGTTTTGCACGCTAAAAAGAGAGATGATTGAGGTCGTGGTTTTCTATGAGTGCTTCCACGAATTGTCTGATCAATTTAAATACTAAAAAACAAATAATAACTTTAAACTTAAGCCAAAGCCAAACGTTACGAAACATAAGGGGCCTAGCGAGAGGCTATCGATAATTCCTGGGTCGAATCCAATTAAGTATAGCCTATTGCATTAAAAAATATATTACCCATGCCGGCATGCGTTTTTACGTCTTTGTTCACGTTCTAAAATTAGCCGATGGGTTTTACAGGTACGGAACCATAAAAGATTGAAGTAACCTTATTTATCACTGAGAGAGTAACCCGGGTGGCCCTTTATTGACCCAAACCTTTGATTATACGTCCTTATTGGAAAAGACGCGAATGTCTAACTGTTTTATTCCAGCTGATTGTTGTAAGATAACAAAGACATCATCTTCTATTAAAAATGGATGACTAGTTCCGGTAAAATCTAGCGTATGACTGGGTCAGCGGGGTAGATAAACACTGATATAATCACTAAACTGAAAGTCGATTAATGTATGCTAATGATCATGAGATTGGGGGGGGGGGGGGGGGGGGGGGGGCGAGCGCGCGCTGGGCTCATCAAAAGCGCATGCGCGGTAGCACTCTATTCCAATGCGCCAGCCAGGAGGCGGCCATATTGAACCATTAAAGAAAAACAGGGCGACGAACAAGTTAAAGGCTGTTTAAACGTCGCAAAGGATTGTGGACTTGTGGTAGATCGACCGCCAAAATGTACTCCTAGTGCCCATGCCCTGGGGGCAGATTTGCTCGATACAAGGTTACGTTCGATTGACCGCATTCTGGAATAAGAATACACTGAATGATCACTACAAATCGCTAAAAATGACTGGAGATTTTAGCCACTGGAATACTAAATGTATCCTGAATATCATATGTCAGCAAGCGTTAATTTGTAGCCAGGAGCCCATTACCAGGAGCGTGCATCTCCCAGATTAGGTCTGTCCAACAGCAGAACAGATGATGTAGCTATTTTTAGCTTTGTGTTTCCCGCGAGAAGAAACAACGGCCGTCACTTTTAACCAATCATGATGCACTGAAAAATTGTAATTAACACGGTTCAAACTGCTAAAAATAACAAAGCGCAAGAGAACAAAAGACACCGTAATCGCATACCATAACTTCGCGACTATAAATAGCCACATCATCTACTGTGCTGTGGGCGCTACCCATCACATAGGTACGCTCCTGGTAATGGGCTCCTGTTGTAGCTTAATGTCAAAATTTCCAGAGACTGTTCTATCTATTGTTAAATGGAGTTGTTCGGAGTTCGAATTCGGAGTTTCAGTGACACAATGAATAAAACGCGCAGGATTGGGAACGAGTCGGTATGAACACTTCAGAAACTAACTTTGAAAACCACAGGCAGCCCAAGCTCACGATTTGTGGCTCATATAAATCCTACGGTAGATTACATGATCGCTCGCGCAAGATTGATTGCGTAATAGCGCACGCTAGAGTCACCGTTTTCCCCGGCAATGTTCCTTGTTTTCTCACTAATAGAGTTTGTATTGATTTCTTATCATGGAAAAAATTAAGGTAATAAAATATCATTTTGCAATAAATCTACCTTGAGTGTTCTTGGCTATTCTCTGCTAGTTTGGGCTAGTTTGGATCGGTTTTAGAGAGTTTTTGATTTTTGAGATCTCTCCCTATAATGAAATAACAAGGCTATACAGTCCGTTGATTATATAAAATCACTCGAAGGGCAATAAAGCACTCACTTCAATCCTCGCCAGACTCCACAAAAGGACGTACCGAATGTCTGTCTACGTTTATTTCGGGGTGGAATTCCAAAATTTTACATTTTAGCCCTCATAAGCCACATATTCGTGGTATCAAAAAACACTATTTCAAAACCCGCAGATACTGGTACCTTATAGTCCCGAGACAGCGTCATGTCCCGCGGATGGCAAATGCGCTCTGATTGGTTGGTTGTCGTCACGTGGGATTTGTCAGACTCCACCACGTGAACTTCGGCTGCCTGTGTGCAAACCATCTCCTATTTGTGTTTCTCCACCAGAAGTCCATGTTCTCCGCTTATACTAATCGTGGGAATTCAGAGAGGAAGATCGAAAAATTCTCACTTTCTCTACTGTTTATTCCGGCTCGTCCCATTCGTGCGCGTTGAAATGAAACTCCGACTCCTGTTGCCAGATCTGCAAAACGCGTGCGCATGCGTGAATCTCACCCCTGGAAATCACGCTCGCGAGCGTCATTTGGTACTGGGTACAAATAATATAAATCCGATAAGTTCAGCTACACGTACACGCACGTAAAGTATTTGTCAGCAAAATATTGAAGCACTAAGAGTTCTTGGTTTATTACCTCGGAACAGTTGTTATTGGGGCCCGGCTGCAAGACAGGAACTGACACCCCTCACATCTCTGACCGGAAGGAAAATAATCAATTAGTAGGACAACGATAATCATCATTCGACGTGATAAATTATGCAGAAGCATTAAGCTATTTGGGATACTTGGCTGCGGCCATATCTTTTTTCAAGTAATTAAGCAAGATATGCCAGTATAAAAGCCTAACCCTGAAACAATACAAACCCTAACCCTAAAACAATGCAATTCTTTGTCAGTGCAGTCCAAATGGGGTCCAATAAAATGCAAGGTTTTGAGAGGTGAAGGGCTGCTGGGAAACTGGCGTTTGAAACTAATGAAAAATATGTCTCAGTTATAAAGCCCGCGACACAAGCGTAAGATACGCACAAGCTAGTGAACCCAGACCCTTTTCTTATTTCTTACTGCGCATGCTCGACGAATTCGATTTCGTCAAGCATGCCCAGTAAGAAATAAAAGAAGGGTCTGGGGTCGAGAACCCTGAACTGCATCGACGACATATGTAGAAAGCACATACGCATGCGTATTGAACACCTCCGGGCCGATTCCGACGCCCGCCAGTTTTGTTTTCTTCTGTTGAGAGGGAGTGGTGAAAAAAAATAACCAGAGATCTTTGATACGAATGCGTATTTGCCTATATCGCTGCCGTCCGTCACCAGCTTGTGCTTATGCTCATGTCGCTAGAGAAACCAAGCTTTACTGAAAAAAATAACCATTGCGATGACTAAGTATTTGAGACAAGTTCAAGTCCTACACAGGCCCGACTGGAGCAATCAGACACGTAACTTTAGGGAATTATACTTTTCCTCATTTCCTACGATCGTCGCGTATGTCGCTAATAAATCCCCACCCCATGTCTCTTTTTTCTTATAGGGTTGGGTGGGGGTTTATTGGTGGGTATTTTTCTCTTGTCGGATGGGTGGGTTTATTGGTGGATCTTTTTTTCTTATGGGGTGCGTGTAAAGGCGCCCTGCAGAGGAGAGTGCCAGGGTGCCGAGTTAATTACTTTAGTTAGTTAATTCCCAGGAAGCTTTGGGTCACGACTCACGAAGTACTCGACCGGAACAGAAAACCGTTTAATACTCGTTCTGGTCAGTTCAATGGTGGAAATTGTGTAGTAATATAAATGGAAAGGTACCTGACCTTGGAAATTCAACAAGGAAACCTCGGTGAAATTTAAAAAAGATTATATTACTGACCTCTCTTTACTTTACTTCGTTTCTGGACTATGGGGAATTAAGTTGGTTTGGAAACATTTGAATCTAATACCAGGACAAAAGCAGAATCTGTGGTAGAAATAATGCTCCCTAAACTTTATTGTCCTTCGAGTTTTCAAACCAACACCGGGCCCTTTTCAATATTCGATACGAAGTGATAAAGTTACTTGTATCAGTACTTTTGCGTTATTGAAAATTATCCAGAAACAAAAGAAGATTAATGTTTTAATTTCAGTGAAATAAAGTTATTATTCTCCTAAAATGATTTATGAACAAGTTCACAGATTGAAATAACAGTTTTGCAGAGATCCGATGAAAACGTGCCCCCTCACCGAGAGACTCTAAGATAACCGCTTATCTATGGTTTTCATTCATGATTTCTGTATGAAATATTTAACGAATTCACCAAAACTATTCTTCCCACCTCCCCACTCCAATCAAGTGTCTATTACAGATTGGTGACAAAGAACTTCAGCTATCGGCGTTTTATCTCTGATTTTGAGCAGAATCTGTCAATTGACTGACTTTTTCTTCTTTGTTTTTCAAGAGTTCCACGTTTTAAACTCATAAGTAAACCGGCGCAGAGCTTTCAACTTCAAACAATGGCTTTGTGCCCTAGTTTTGTTTCAATTCAACCACAGGGGGTCGGGTTTATTTTCATATTTAACTTTCTTTGCAAACCTGACAACTTTCTTCCATGATGTCCCTCCAGTTTTGGGTTGGCTGTTTTCAGTTTAGACTCACAGCCGCTTTGAAGAGGTTATTATCAGGATTCCAAGTGCAGTTGAAACGGAAACTTTAACAGTGTAACTTTTGGCGCTTTTACCATCGAGATCTGAACGCTTGCTTGAGAGAAAGAGAGAAAGAACGAATACGATGACTTTGTGATCAGGCACCTGGGAAAAAACATGGGGTAACTAAGCCAAAACCAGGCCGCTGCTAAACTATAAATTGAAATAAAATTTAGCTTCTTGACTCTGGGGAGAGGGAAAACCTCGGAGCAAAGTCGAGATTCCAATAAACTCAAATATGTTGTATCTCGTTTGAGAATCGAATCGAATACTGAAGTGAGAGAACTCAGTGTAAGGCATACTTTACGGAAGGCCAATGCGGTGAAATGTAACCGACGGAATCAAACAGAAAGAAACAAAGACGATTCTTGGTCATCATTTGGGATATCATATCAATAAGCATTACAGTATTTATAAGTTTTTTGGGCTACACTAGGAATTCGTGATTAATTTTCGAACTGATCATGACAAGATATATATATACACGGTAGTTTCAACAATTTATCCTAAAGGCGATACAAAATTCAGGCGACTCCCCCCAAACTTACGCTGGCGGCGTCTTATAAGAAAGCCACTATATTAAAAAAATCGAACTTGCCGACTCGAGATAAAAGTACACACCTATCTCATTTAGAAAGTAATTTAGGATTGTTTTAATTGCTAAACCTTCCAAACTTTGAAGTTATTACATGTGTGTAAACCATTGTTTTAAGCACCTACAATAATGCCGTCAATTCGCTAAAGTTGTGGCTTTTTTTATAGAAAGACCAACTCGCAGAACCTCTTTAAAGGGATATAAGGCGATTATTTTAATCAGTAATTACCATATAATAGCTTAGAAATAATAATTCGGGTTACTTAGCAGACTTGTCTGCTAATAGAGTAAATAGACCCTACTAAATGGATTAAATAGAATTCTTAGAAAATGTTTACGAAATGGTTTATAATATATCCGAGAAAAACGGTGCTGAATGTGGTTTTTATACTGTTTTAAAAAGCCTTAATTAAGAGTACTGGGTTTCTGATTTTGATTTTAGGGTTTGGGACATATGTGGAGCGAGGAAATGACACTGAAGATTTTCACGGCTCGTGTACTTGAAATGAGTCATACAAAGACAGCAATTTTAGTACGAGACGACAGCGGCAAGTTAAATCCGTCGGCCCACAAGTGGGTTAAGGTTAATAGCCTTGATTACTTAAAGAACAGCCGCCCGCCAAGAAGTTTGACTCATATGTAGTTGCAGGTGCGACTGAACTAACTTATATGCATGACTTTTTCTTCTAATCTCAAACCTCGGCTCTTATGAAACAGAGCCGGATAAATATTCCTCTTACTCGTGCGAAAAAAGCGTTGGTAGACTTGTCCAAAATGTACTGCTGTATTATCAACATTGAACTTACGTATCTCAATTTGTAAAAGTAACGGGACTTTTTGCTGTCACCCTTTTCGGCTCCTAGTAATAATTAATTGGGTAACTTCACAGTCAATATGAGCGTATTGAACACACAGTAATCATACAGATTGGCTCGTATTCCCAACTGACCAGGCGATCGAATTGTGCAAGTTATTCGCTGGTCCTCTGATTGAATAGGACGCCTGGAGATAATTAAATTCCTCAAAAAGCTTACCACGATGTTGGGTGCCCTTCAAAAGCAGTTTACTTAATAAAGACAAATGCGTACGGCGAAAAAATGCTTTTTTTAATGTGATTTGCGAAAATTCGTGGGCTTCTAAAGGGTGGGTACAGTTCACTCCGCACGTGTTACTACGAGTATATGAATACAATCCTTAATTGAAAACCTTAAAAGAAGACAGAACAACAGTAGTAGACTCAATGACAGTTATTATTTCGCTTTCTATAAAACCGGCTCTCACCATGGGAAGAACAATGGGTGTAATAACATGGGCTTTCACTGCATATCATGTCAACAGTCATAATATAGCTCCAACTGAGACATGCTACCATCTTAATATAATTAGTCGTATACATAGAATAACCAATACTGGATACAGATGCCGTGATAACATGAAATCAGCCTATATATGAAAACCAAACCGCGCTTTGGCAATCGTTTTGGTATCAAAAGTCCAGTAGAAATTGTACTCGAAGGATAATCTCAATTCTGTCAGAGGAAGTTTTGCTCGTCTGGGAGTTGTGATTGGATTTTCAAAGAATGATGGATGAACATGAAAAAACGTTACGTGTTCGGTCTTCCTTGAGTAGGCAAATGCATGCCCTCCCAGTGTGTGGTCAATGGGTCAACTAATTCTCGGATATGGTTAATATTAATATTCTATGTGGTAATTTGGGTTTACTGTCCTGATAGTTATTGGAACAATTTTCAAACCCCAAAAAATCAACGCGCGCGATTCGACCAATCCTGGAGCACCAACAATGCGCAAGAAAATCATCTCTTTTTATAAAGCTGTGGAAATATCATGAACAAGCCGTTATAACAACCGAATAATGCCGGCCTCTTTGACCATTAGTAGTTTGTGGCTCCTATTTTTGGCTGGCTAATTGCTTTGGGGGTCGGAAATTAATGGCTCTAATAGAGCTACACGGCTTTCAAGCCATCTGGAAAACTGTGGTAAAACTGGAGACCTATAAATGCCGATTTTATAGCTGAATCTTAATCTTCGCCTGGGATCATTCTTGCCGAGCAATTTCAAATAAAAACCAGTTATTTCAAAAACAGACCCATTCATTTTTTATTTTGCGTGCGCGAAAGATAATCAACAAGCAATGATATATTGCCGTGGGCAGTATTACCTTCAGACAATCGTGTAGGTAACAACTAGCGTAATAAGCCACTGTACTTATGTTCGAGGCTGGAAGAAAGTCTTTTCGTGTAAATGGATGCAGGCGTGTTATTTATCGTGACTGAAAATTATTGTGTGTTCTGATTGTGTTAGGTTGTGTATCGGTAGTCGTAAGAAGTCTCGAGGCTATCATCTCTATTCAAAGCTCGCCTGGACCTGTTATGATACCTTGTGCTACCAAGTCAAGTCAAGCGGGTCGGAGGAGGAGCAACGTACTCGATTCTTGCCACTTCGTTCATTGTCCAAAGTTAGTGTGGCGTTAAACCGGAAGCCTCTAGAACTAAGACTCATTACTGTCATTAGGATAGCCAGTGGGTCAGTCTAATTACTGATACAATTTAATCATTGGACTCTGGACGACTGTTCTCTGTACTAGTCGGTTGACTGTAACAAGAAGAGGAACTGCAAACAGGCCGGCACATCAGTTCGGATTTATTCCACTTGTGGCTCCCCGTTTTAAGGTGTAGCGCTTAGGGAATTTTTCTAATTATTTTTAAAGACTCAAATGAGGCCAAAGACAGAAACATTTGGCTCTTAATGATGTGGGCGTTCCGAAGCTTTAATGCCATTCAAACAAATCCAATTTCAACGTCCATGATATAATTGATTCTCAAAGATTTTATTGACTCCAGAATATCATCGTGTTTTATTAGAGTATATTCGAGTCCCCAGGGGAGTCTACATGCAATGGATGAAATGCTCCAGTCACGTTGAGTGGCCTTCAACATAAACGTCTTTGTCCTTTAACATTACTGCCTATTGTGAGCGAACAAAACGATTGATGATATAGGAGCTCAAATGAATTGTAAAATCCTCCTTCTCAATGGATCCAACCATCCATTATCTCCTATCATTTCCATATGACAGTAAATGCAATTAGTCCGTTACAAGTGGTAGTTAGCTGTAATAGGGCGACCTGATATTGTGTTCTATATTTTGTCTAATTCCTAAGTCTGTTTGTTTAGGTATTGTTTCGGAGCAAACCCCCTGAGTTGCTCCATTTATCTCTTGGTTGCAAAGCACGCCCTAGAAACATTCACTATTGTCATATGAACGGGGTAAAAAGCTCGAAAGTTAATCAACGGCCTTTATCTCCGATTTGTGACAGAGTCCTTGACTGGTTTGGAGCGCGTGAAATAGATCCGAAACTTATAAGGTAGGCTCATTTCGTTATCAAAAACTACATGTTCCGTGTAGCATGTTTGTGATTAGGGAGCCCCGTTTTACTTCTCTTAATGTCCCATTAGGAATCATCTTGTCCATAGTTTATGCATTTTGTGAGCACGGAGACTTCACCTGACTCCCACATTGCAATGGAGCGTCGATGCTAGCTCTTGGGAGGTACACTGACTTGCAGAGAGACGTCAGAATATTCGTTTAGCTAAAGTGAAGTTCTTTGTGGATCAGCCTCGCGCCTTTCAGTCGAATCATAGAACAAACATTGCTCGGCAAATAGGAAACAGCATATTTACTTATGTAAACAAACTAGACTATAGCGCTCGTGTCTCCGTAGTTATCCAAGAACTCACGCCGATCGACGTGTGGTCTAAATACAAAGTACGTGGTTCTATTGACTTTAGTCTTCGAGTTCAGGCTTTTATAAGCAAATTGTACTATTAATAGTCATCTTTAGATCTAAAGCACTCAAGTTCTCCGCCCTCGGCGAAATCTTCTCGGCTAACGGCAACTCAAAGGCCATGAAGAACGGTCACTTCTTACCTAGAGCGAATTCACGAGTAGTTTTTCCACTGATTTTACGGTTAGAATCACTAGTTCTTCTAAATGTTAGTCAACGGAAGTCTGTTTGCCATATATGTAAAAACGACTTCTAGTTATCTTTTCGTGGTAATATCAGACTGAAACCTCATGTAAGCAAAAGTTTGACAACGAGTACTACACTCTCGTCGTAGTATATCTAAACACGAGCAGAATGAAACTCTTTTTTTCAATCAATCTAGTCAACATCCTCAATATTTCTCCCTACTCAACAACTAGCCATGTCTTATTTATATTGAAATAACGGTTACTATATTGAACAAACACAAACATGCAGTACTTTGAGGAAACGAATAGTGCATTTGTCGGCCTACGGAAGAGTTGATCCATCTCTCCTTTGAAAGAAAATTAGTTGTTGTTTGAGTTGACTGTTGGTGGTTCCTGTTAAATATAATTCAAAATATACTGTTGCTGTTTGTTCCTTTCTTTTCGCCGTGTATAAAGGAGCCGTTTTCAAGAGAAAATTGACTTTGCCCTAAATCATTCAGTATCAAAAGATTCAAGCTTATGAATTTTTAATTTGAGCCAAGTACAAACAGCAAACAACTGTCCATGATTTTAGGATATACGATTGTTTTATATGGGCTTTGGATGTCAGCTTCGCTTAGAACATTTCCTTTTGACTCGTTTCGTTTTAGAAGTTCGCATTAAAACAGACTGTACGTATTTCAATAACTTCAGCGTCATATTGATTCAATTGTATTTGGTTACTTTTTCATGATTTGACCTTGAATTTGATAATTTGGGAATCCTTTCATTAGGAAATTGAAAATGTTATGGTGCAAGGCTAGGGAAGTTCTATTACTGCTGCTTTGCCAATAACTAACTGCATGTGGACTTTTAAATCAGCCAATATCACAAGTCACTCTAGGGGTATCTAGGGTACAATTTGAAGAGTATATATATATATATATAACGGACTATATAACTAGGGTTAGTAGAGGTTTCGATGACTAAAATACAACAGTTTGACTTATGATAGCATCGGGGGCCGAAACGGAAGACTGCGACCAAAGTAGAGTACATTGTTATTTTGATTTATGACCCTAAACTGTCAGTCATGTGAATGGTTTTAGAAATCATGTTGAAAGTTGAGTTAGCTCTCATGAAATCTAGTAGTTGCTGTGTGTGTGGTAGTTGAAGTGTGCGTATGAGAGGAAGAGTGTCATGTGTAAGTGCCGAGAGCACTTGAAAAATGTCAGTTGAAGTTGTCTTAAATCAAGCCCAATGTCTTCGAGTTAAGAGTATGTTTTCTGACCATTATTGTGATGGAGGGAGTAGGCTTTATACTTTGGCACGACAAAGGAAACGATTCAGAAATTAAAAAGAGGTGAAAATTCAGGCTGGTCATTGTCGAAGTGACGAAAAAATCGGAGCAAATGTGTAGTTTGGAGTATATTGCGGGAGACCATGTTGTACCATATAAGCCTCTCTAATCCTTCAGGTTTTAAAATCTCTGAATAAAAGGCAGATCACTGATATTAAGGAGCCTTTAAAACAGTAGATATCGCTGAACATAAGCCATCCGCTTGTGTAATACTGCAGACTGATTTCTAAGAGTATATGCAAATAAAATATCCGGCGGGGTGTCGGTTGTCATAATTAATTATAGTTCACAGCCAGATGACACATTCGGCGAATCATTAGTAGCAATTATAATATGTTTATTCTTTAAGTTACATATACTGCTCAGTCTGAACAAATCCAAGGCCAATCTGTATCCACTAAAAGCCTTCTATGTATGAATCAGTTCCGTACGAGGTAGTACATTTAAGCCCGGATGGGCTTCACTTTATGTTTACATGCAATTGAAAGATTGTTTATCAAAAGTTGCCTGACATCTAGGCGATTGAGTACTTTGAATGAACACAATCTGTGCTGGTCGCTAAAAGCCTCTGCTTTAGGCCAATATACCAATGATAAATTAGCGATGAACTTGAGACAATGCTTAGGGTATACATTAGTCCATAGAGAATAGAAGTGACTTCTCGGGCTCATTGGTCGCCTTTGCGGGCCCAAACACTATTTACGTGGACTTATCAGTCCCCCGATGTGTTTGTAATAGAGGAATTAACGATGCTATCAACTCGACTGAGCTCATCAAGAATTTGTCGTTAATGAATTGTTTTGTTAGTATCAGCCTGGCTCAAAGCGCTATCAGAGTCAAATCAGAGAAAAATACAATTAATGGAAAAGCTACCATTATGTACGAAAATTCAGTTAAAGAAAAAACGAAAAAGTAAAATATATGCACTCAATCCGCACCCCAAGTTCGGGACTTATTCTATGACTTGTAGATAAGTAAAGCGGAGGCGTATCAACTTTCAGTTTTTCGTTTTTCTGACGTTTCTTATAAAAGCCACGATATACTCAGAGATCTTTTGTAGACGCTTCAGTACTTAACATGTGTAATTCGTCCAATCTCGAATACTGTATGTAAAGATTAACGCGATATCAAATTGGGATTTTCAAGGTTTTGCGTTCTCCCAGTACATATTAAAAAAAGCGGGTTTGGATTATCTCGACTCATATCAGTAGCTTCTGACAACTTAACTCTCTATTCAGATCGAGAATCGATAGACCACTTTAGATAGCGAGGCATATGAATTTCATTGTGGGAATTCTTCCGATAAACGCGCGCAAACGGAGTGTTTTATTTCATCGTTCGGGTCAAACATGTTATTGAGTTGACTTTACATTAAACTTGTATTATATCTCGCCGAGTGATGGCCAACGGGTTGGCATAAAGTTGAAAGATCCATACAATTTTCATTAACCTACCTTTTTTTATTTCACGGCAATCAAGTATTGTTAAGGCTTTGGTTTAATTCGGTCGATTTTAGGCGCACTTAGATCTTGTTAAGGTGGTATGATACCCTAAAAATGGACAAATCTGAAGAAATTGTGAAAAATAATTGTGTTGCTAATTTAGCCGTACATTTATCGTATAATGATGTAGTAGATTCTTTTTCTAAAGAAATAAACTGTTTCATCATCTCTTTTGCATTTTTTTAAGGCTGATTGATTGGTTGCTAGGAGCAACGGGTTTGTTTACGCGTCGTTTTCGGTTAGAAAACGCCCGAAAACATCCAGAAATCCGTTTACTTTTTCGTTTCTACGTATTGGGATTCCTGTGTTGAGAATCGGTTGAGAAAACTTAAACAGCTTATTTCTCTTAATATCAAATGTTGCAAAATACGTAAACTCTAACAAAGATATCTTTAATACAATTTAATGGATCCACTTGATTTTTGCAGTGCTTAAACTACATATATTACTTTATACAATGAACTAGAATGAGCACATTCTGTGCAATAGTTTATGTACAAACAACAAATCAGTGATGACTTTTTGTGTCAGAAATGCAAAACTGTATGTTTTTTATCATAATTTTAAAACTATTTATCCTAATTAGTTTTCTGTAGTTCATTGTATGGCTTTAACATGAAAGAATATTTCCTGAAAGTTTCATAGCCATTGAATAAAATCGGAAAGAGTTAGGAGTGTTAGAAAAGGGTTGCCTAGCGGGGGTTTGACCACCCCCCCCCCCCCCCCCCCCCCCATGGTTACCATGGCAACTGAATAAGTTAAAAAGTACACAGATGAATTTGTCTTGCCATGCAGATAAAATATATAAAGGTTTCGTATTGGTAAAAGATGTATTTCAAAAAAATGTATTTTTAGGTCCCATACCACCTTAAGGCGGGGTTAAATTATGCGCTACACAATTAACCGAAACCGTTGAGTGAAAATTGCTTGTATGCAATAAAACCTCGCGCGGATGTTTAGACATGAAGATCATGGCTATTTTCTCTTAAGTGCTAACTTTCCTGTGAAGTACAACCCAAATTGTTCCATGGCGTACCTGTGGGGGCGTGGATGCCTTTCGCTTTTGTTTGTTCTTGTTTTTAATCCGTGTATCTCAAGTAAACGATCCTGCACCTTGTCAGGTTTTTGTCACCGACTAACTGCATCTTGGCATCATGTAGTTTTACGATTATGTAGGCTATTTGGGTAATAAGTGTCCTTAAGTTAGTCACTCTGTGGGAGCGGTAGACCTTTATCGGGATATAATCTATATTTGTGGCTAGAAGGAGATGGATTTCTGCAGGGATGATCAGTCTTGTGTAACTTCTTTTAACATCTGTCAATAAGCCCGGTCAAACCATCGAACATTGGACGACCCAACTTTGCTCGATCCAACATAGTTTGCCATCCCATGTCTGATTTTGCTTTATCAAATGTTGGAAGAAGTTTGCTTTTGTTTGATCAAATGTTTGACAGCGTTCTTTCGCCACCTCAACATTTTCATCCAACAAAGTTGGATCTTGCTATCCAACAATGTTCGATAGTTTGACCATACAGAGCCAATAGGTGAATTCGCTCGACAAACATTCGCTGAATTCAGTGTTTGCTTTATCACCCTCTGAAGTGTATCCAAAGGGGTTTCAAAGTTCTTGACTCTCTTATAGAATTTTTGTTTCCAATTTCAAACGCTTTTGTGGAAAATGATTTAAATTTTGTCAAGTGATATGGCTCTTCCATCCCATCTGCCCTCGACTATTGTACTAGCTCGCGTTAAATGACACTTGGCCCTCAGCGGCCTGACGTGTAGCCATGACAACAGGGCAATTAGTACTTGACGAACCAATCAGATTAGATAAGCTTAACAAACGTAATGACCGATCGCGGTGATAATATGCCCCATGTTTCTAACTCACTTGATAAATACTGACACTTCACAGAGAGCTTACCACACCCCTGTGTTTAGCTTTAATAGAGTGCAACTGACTGGACTCATCTAACAAGACAATCTTCGCAGTGCGGTGATGTTTGCTCCGTTGCCGGCTCTCAGCTTCAGTGCACATCAGATCGCTCAAGTCTGCGAGACTCTGGAGGAAAGTGGAGATGTGGAGCGTTTGGCAAGATTTTTGTGGTCATTGCCTGTTGCCCCTGGAACTCTAGAGGCTCTTAGTAAACACGAAAGTGTTCTCCGAGCTCGTGCGATAGTCGCCTTCCACATGGGTAACTTTCGGGACTTGTATCATATACTAGAAACGCACCGGTTCACCAAAGAATCGCATGCGAAACTGCAAGCTATGTGGCTGGAAGCGCATTACCAAGAAGCCGAGCGTCTACGAGGAAGACCGCTAGGTCCAGTGGATAAATATCGTGTTAGAAAAAAGTTCCCTCTGCCCAGGACAATATGGGATGGGGAACAAAAGACGCACTGCTTCAAAGAACGAACACGGAGCCTTCTGCGAGAGTGGTATTTACAGGATCCGTATCCAAA
The DNA here is from genome assembly GCA_030867875.1 of Actinernus sp. WN-2022. Lineage (NCBI taxonomy): Eukaryota > Metazoa > Cnidaria > Anthozoa > Actiniaria > Actinernidae > Actinernus > Actinernus sp. WN-2022. The sequence continues at coordinate 129,151,273 of JAOWCC010000577.1, forward strand.
TCCAACTAAGAAAAGGGAACTCGCACAAGCTACAGGCCTTACACCGACACAAGTCGGTAACTGGTTTAAGAATAGAAGACAGAGAGATCGAGCTGCTGCAGCTAAAAACAGGTGAGTTTTTAGGACTTCATTGGCTACATTTCCTACTTCCTCATGTGTGCTTATACTTGAGCAAGTATTAGTACAATTGATGTACGTTGTTTGTACCGCGTATGATATACCATTACTAGACTGTAAGCGGTGCTTATAGTGTCATGTAAAGTTGTCTGTGTGCTCTCACACTCGGTACGGACACGGTGGGAATTGGGTAAGTTAGAGTGAGTTTAGCGTTAAAGCGAGATTAATCTCCATGTCTCGAGGACTTGGACTTGCTGTGTGTCACGGAGTCTTCTCTATTCCCTGTAAATTGGTTTACGTGGTTTGTGATTAACAGATGGGCCAAGAGAGGCGCTTGATCTTGAAATATACACCGCGACTAGAAACGCACTGATAGCCGGCTCCAGTGCAGTGCACGGTCTGCAAAAAATGGCATGTGGCTGACAGCGATCTTAGCAATATTTCATTAATTTCGACAGGGACTTTTTCATTTAGAGATTGCCTCTGGACAAGAAATATTAGGATCTCTTTTCGCGGCATTGAAGAGTGGATAACGTATACGCTCTCATAACCCGCGACGTCTAGAGATTGAGCATATGGCCAACATCTTTCCAATTGATTTTTCCAACTATACATGAGAAGAACTTGCTTGATTCCTTACCGGGAACTTCGATATTCTAAACAACAATTCTTTAGAGCTACTTTCTACTCATTTTTTAATAAGGATGTACATCCGTCGATTTTCTCGGGTACTTAGCAAAAATTACGATATTATGGTTGTTTATTTATTTGGGTACAATCCAATAAGTGTGGACCGAAAAGCGACAAAATATGTACAGGATCCAGATAGGATAGCGCCAATTTTGTCGAGCACTTTGTCCAAATCGAGCCCCGCTTGCTTTTTTAAGGTTTTATTTCCTGTTGACTCGTTAAAGATCAAAAGGCTTGGTAGCTGGAGGGAGGGAAATGCAGGGAAATAATAATCTATTCGACGCACTAACAACCAAGCCGAGGTGCGAATAGGGAGGGCTTAACAAGTTGCAGAACCCACTCAACCAGCCAAGGGATAACGAGTCCGCATTTTAATGAAGCATCATTAATTCTCAACGTGTGAACCTTTCAAATATTAATCGACTTCAATATGCTGGGCATGTGCTGTGAAAATATACTAAAAACACTAAAATTACCCTTGGTACCATTAGAGATGGTTAGAAAGATTGTCCTTCGCTCTTCTGTGGTTCTACTCGCTAATTGATAATTTGAGTGCGCAATTCTGAACACATTCCTTAGCATGCATGGAAATGAAAAATGAGTGCAGTATTAAGGCTAGTTGGAAAATAGGCAGAGTTTATAAAACAGGGTTTGTCTATAATTCTACCTGTTTTATTGCCGTTTTCTATTTTTCTCAAAGTAACAGTAAAGTTGTGATTTAATACATATGAAATTTGGGAAAATTGAAACGAATTTAACGTCCTAATTTTTTATTCCATATTTATCATTTGATAAATTTAGCAGAAGATACTCATTTCTAGAATTGCTGAATGAAGACGAAGATCAAAAGCTGAAAGTTTGTCATCTTTGAAATCCACACTATCGCCATTTTGACCTGTGAAACGGGTTGATCAAAATTTGAGTTTAGATAATATTTTATCTTCCAGTAAACGTCAGTATTTTTAGGCTATTTCTAAAAATAAAAAATCTTAGATGGGAGAGTATGCTTTACTTCTGTCATCTCACAATCACTCGCATAACATTTCAAAGTCCTTGTGTGCCCTGATCGACTCGAACTCTTTGTGTTACAAATGTAAACATGTTTTTTCCTAAGTATATTGTTGTTATTCTAAATACACAAAGTACTGTTCCATGCTAGTGATATAATTTAATGCTGACTAGAGTGGTATTTCTTTATCCTCCAAAGTCAGATCTCTTCCTTTAGTTTCGTTTTCTTTTAAAAGCCCGAAGAAGCCATTGCTATCGGAAGTTAAGAATAATGTTAGCTTTAGTGTAGTAGAAAGTTTAGGCCTTTTGAAGTCCAGATAAAAGGCTATTTGCTTTATTTTGCAAATAATATGACAAACGCCAAACCACTTAAGCATTTTAACCGATTGTTTTGCTTTTACTCTATCCGATATTAGTAACTCCAGGCGGCTAAATGACAGAGTAGTGGCTGTTTTGGCCACAAATAGTTCCGTCCTGAAATACCGAGAAGTCTTATCACATCGATGAAAATAGAACCTGGCTTGTCCTTGCCCAAGTATTTAATTAGTTTCCCTTACCTTTGGCTTACCAAAAACATTTCTGTACCACTCTAACATGGAATCTCTGAAAGCAATTGAGAATATCTGGTTGTTGTAAAACTGAAAAGAGGAGTTTATTAGTGTAGTTACTCAGAACAACGAATATAGACACGATCGATCATAAATTTTCTATTTACTGTTATCATTTCATTTCAAATATTTATTTTGACCAGTTCGTACTTTGACTAAATCCAGTCGATATGTTTTGAAATTTGTACAAGTACCGTCCTACGGATGTCAATTAAAAAAGGAACCCACATATTCCTGGAGTTTTAATTTCGTGTGGAAACGTCAGGCAATTTTTTTGTTGCTGCAACTTGGGAGCAAATAGAAAGTACTTCGAAATGTGTATAAACAATAGACTTCTCGAACCAAACAACTTATAGACAAGTGTTATAGCGACAAAGAAATGACCATTAGAGGGGATGAAGCTCTTTATTTGTTTGACATGTTCCTGCGCCTTGAAGAGATTACATATTCTTCTGCCATACAACAAACGAACAATACATGCATGAACAGCTCGATGTTTTTCGCAGTGCTACCGAGCTTTGTGTCCGGCTAAGGTTGAGAGGAAATAAAACGCCTGTCGTTTCCAATTTTTCTACCTCCTAAAACTGGCTTTGATTTTTCATTGTTTGAATGATAATACTGTTACGATGGATGTGATGTCGGTGTAAAGGTGTTTTGTTCGAAGTGTGAGTGATTTTCTTAAAACAGACTGTTTGGAAGTGAAAGAACTGCTAATCATTACTCTCCACCGAAGTGATAAATGGTTTTAGTTTACTAAGCCATGAATTGGCTGCTCTAATCCAAAACGTATCTGTTTCGTTCATCCTTCCATGATACTTCGACACAACAACAACAGATGAATGATACAGTACAGAGTCTGATATTGAGCCAGTTCGGTGGTGGAACCACGGCATTCCGGCCAGTCGATATGCCGTCTCGCTCTAAATTAAACCTGTTATCAACGACATGAGATTCAATCAGAACTTCCTGCCATTAGAGTATTGTCTGGCTATACATCGCTCTCGGTTTTAGTCTAAACCGTGAACCACATGCACAGCGCGCGATAAAACCTTGAAGGCGTGAACTAATATTGATTAAAAATCCCTAAACCTTTCGGTGGATACGCCTTTTCCTCCCCTTTCCAAATGGAGCTTTTAAGACTCTAGAAATATCCAGTGATTATGTTCAATATTCGTTAGATTGGAATTGCCCTAGAGCACTCTTAAAGCGAACGGAATAAGGTGGCACCAATAATTGACGAGTGCAAGCGAGGCTGATTTCCTGACCAATTTGTGAAGTGATGACAGAGCTAAATTCATGACTTATCATAGAGATTTTAAGCAAATAACTAACGATTTGTTTGTGTTTTTGTTTCATTTCCTCAGGATGAACCAACAGCAAGGCCAATCTGGCACACATCATTCACATTGTAAACCGCCTCTGAGTCCAGATGACTTAACTCTGGAAGACGAGTGTAGCGACTTCCGCGAGCTAAAAACGACAAATTCATCCTCTCCTGAGAGTACAAAGTTAGGAGAGCATTAATAATAAAAAAGGACTAAAAAGTCACGCTCTTTTAGAGATAGAGAACATTGAACATTGCTCAAAGCGTGAATTCTAAAGAATAAAGTTGGCGATTATGGACATGGACCAAGCAATTAATATTAAGAAATATATGGACCTGTTAGTGCAGTGGAAGCAAAAAGAACACTGTACTAACTTTGAGTTGAGGCATTTTTTCCGCGAGGAAGTAAATTCTAAGGCAAGGGCAGATATGAAATGTTAATGTAGAATTCTCAAGGTAGAGGCTATTCACAGCAGATACATGTACAGAGAAAATATTACTGTAAATGTCTCCCAAAAATCTATAAATAGAATGTTGGTCGGTGGTTCGTCGATGTAAAATATAACTTTCTAGGTGTATGGAGGTTTCAAAGTCGGGTACTACTCCGTACTTTATGTACATTTAATTCTTGAGAGCGAGAGAGAGAGAAAAGTAAAGTTTCCGTTGACAATAATTGCTGCTGTGCATTGTAATGTATAAGACAGTTACACTCTAAGCCAAAATTGTATTGGATTATGGTGGATGTGCGCTTTTTAGCACATCTATTGTTCACACGAAAAATATCTCTAGACAGAGCCATTGTGGAAGGAGTCATTATAAAGTTCAGCTGCCCAAAATGTGGAGCGCTTTGACAATCGACTTCTGTTTCCTTTTTCTTTTTACATTAGCACCTCCTAGTTGTTTTATGATCTTCCAGTGCTGAGCTGAGTTCGACCATTAGTATAGAAAACATTGAAAATAACGTATTCAATGTAAGGCGTGTAAGTACCAGAGCGTGAAGAGATTAACAGTTCGCTATCAAAGGCATTCTTCTCTCTAACAACACAATATTATGCCATAGATACATAACTCCCATTGGTTATAAGGTGTAATAAGAAGAACAGAACATCTTTTGCTACAGTTTAGGAGTGTTTAAAGTATTTATTAAGCAAAGTAAATATGCTAGCGCAGCCTCTTGTTCGAAGTGCTCAATAAGATGGACAGTGAACAATAGTTAATTTTACTAATGGTTTTGAGTGATTTTTTTTCGCGTAAACACGCGCGTTGATACAAACCCCAAGGGTCTCTGTCACTTTAGATCATCGTAAAGCCGCTGTAATCTATTATACAGTTACGAAGAAGGCATCACTCGGGATGCTGTTCCAAGAGATCTATACCTCTCTACATTTTGTGATACGAGACAAAAAAGGTCGCTACAATTGTTTGAATCTAGATTGAAGAACAGATGATTTAACCCAGTGATTCCTCCCGCTTACATGAGAATTACACAGAGTGAACAAGCATACTTGAACTAGTAATAAAGTTCTGTTTATTTTTAAGATTAAGTGGAATTTGCTTATCACCATGAAATCATAGGTCAAAAGTTCATCTGACTTAAAGTTCCCATAATTAGTGCGAGGAATGCGAGAACACTCACCAAATAAGTGATAACAGACCATCGTAGGAGAGGACCTTTATCAATATCGCCATTTACGAGGAATCATGAACATTTTTTTCAAACAAGCCTACGCAAAAGTACCTTATCGCCATGTATCCTCAGATAACCCGGTTCCAAAATCCAGACTGGAGTGACTGAGTGCGATTGATGCATAAGATAGGCCTTAACCTGTTAACAACAGGGCCGTTAGGTGTGGATTAAGATCACATTAAAGCCAGGTAACCACAACTTCGCACACGTGTGTCAAGAGAGAGGCGGATAATTTCAATACAACCTCTATATATCTATCAGTTCGAAGTACACCAGCAATGAACTACGCACGTAAACTTCGCTTGTCAACTCTCTGAGTCTGTTCTTTATCAAGACTGGCGAGATGGGAGATGTTCTCGCCTGGGGGGCCCAACATATTTCGTCTGAATATTTTTTGGTCATATTCGTATTGATTCCGTGTACCACATTTTCTAGATCAAATTGTGGTCAGAAATCCTTCTCTCTAAATTACGATCGCTGCGGCAATTGCAAGAGCCATGTTTATCTAACTAAACGCTAGTATATAAGAGGTGAGACAGCCGACGCAAAAGAAAGTTTTTTTTACAGGCTGCTAGGTGATTCATGTTGAATATATTTTTCATTAACGTTGCCTCTCTTATTTCTAGTTAATCGTTGTAATTATTTCAGACTGTTAGTTTGGCAATGAACGATAAAGTTATTAGAAGGAGGAACTGATGTTATGGTTTATTTCCTCGGGATTTTGGTACTGGCATTTTGCCGCTAAATCCATCGAAATCTTGATAGAAAATCATGCATAAGCTCTCGTAAAGCCATAAACTTTTAGCTTATCACATAAAATATTGTGAAAATCTAGTCACAACGTCACAACAACATATTAACTCAGAATATCTTTTAATTTGAATGCACATTCGTTATATTTTCAAAAGTCACGGTAAATTACTCGGCTTGCCCGCAAATAAGGCCAAGTTATGTTAATGTGAGGTATTACCGCATATAAACTGTCGTGTCGCAATATACAAAATAGTAGAATCTAAACGTAATAAAACGCTTAACAGGGAGAACTACATTGAAAGCATTTTTCGTGGTTGAAGCGGATATTTTTTATTTTGCCGCAATTTAGTTCTCAATAAACAGTCGAACTCATACAGATGATAACACTAGTTCACATTAAATGATTGCACTGAATGAACTATTGTGGACGCTGTTTCGAAACTTCAGTTGATTTCTGGCCGTTCTTTCCAGTCTATTTTAGCTCTAGGAATAATACTAATGATAATTAATCCTATAGCTCTTAAACGACCCTCAACTAGGTGATTCATGTTGTCAGGTACTGCCGCGAGCGTCCAAAGTTAAACTAAAGTTACGGTTCTAGATTTATTTTACCTCGGGGGAAGAAACATGTTTCTTATGAATTTTTCGCCAATAATCTGCCAAGTAATATTTCATCTCGAAGAATTGTTTTGCAAAATATGTTGGCCATTACAAAGCTCAGCAATAAATAGAGCTTTTCAGAACTAAATGTGTATCCAATATTTGAGCTTCTATTGGACTAATTTCCGCCGTCTTTTTTCTTTGAGATGCACATGCCTCCCCTTCGCTATTATCAGTTCTTAGTTAGAGGTTTCGTGGACGATCCATATTTAACTGAAATCAGGAAGATAATATTTCATTTTGGCATTTTCTTATGAGATATCATCTGTTCAGAACATTTTAACATGAATTAATGTGGAAATGGTAAATGCTAGGATTACATCCCACTAAAGTATTTGTATGAGCCATCAGACACCAGAGAAAATTATGATTGATGACCAACCTATCGGTTCGAAGTGAATCAGTGCGAAACGGAGAAAAAAACCGTCGAATCTTTTCGTACAATTACTTGATTTTCACTGACACACTTTATCTTTTTATATCTTTCGTAGTGTATTAGACCACTAAACTTATATACCAAACTTATGAAGCAACTGAGCAAAAAAATACTGCCGGCAATACACGAAAGTTCCTTTCTGAAATAAGCTTGGCAGCACTATACAATCGATTAATCGCTTCTCAGTTCCCTTCACTATGCTTTCTCGTTTTAAAATAATGTAAGATGATCGGAAAAACCGATTTAAATTAGTTGTCGGAATGACATTTAAGGAAGGACCGGCTGGATTCGGTTTTTAAACACCCTGTTTGAGTTTTCCAGAAACACAACTGAAAACAATCTCATTCTCTACACTGACTTTGAAAAATAGGCTGTGGTTGTAAGTTTTTATATTGGATTGACATAATGATTTTATCTGCCTGGTCTTTTTTATCCAAAATATTTCACTCCTAGCAGAAGAGAGTTCAGGCAGAGAATGTTTGAGACTTACTAGGGAAGCCCTTTTGCTTCTGGCCTTCAATGGGTGTAAAATAACAACAATCTTCGCCGTTAAGAATTAATTAAAGAGAAAATATTTCTTTAGTTTGGCAGCAGTACTTGGTAATGATATATATCTTCACTAAACCGGATACCGGCGGTCAACTAGCTAGGGAAGAGGGGTTTCACTTATGCGTGCAGAGCACTAAAACGTTCTGACTTTGTCTGTTTAATACCACTTCTGGCATAATAGCAGATCAATGCAGCCCGAAGTATCGTTTAACTGACATGGTATACTCCTAAGTGCATATCTAGCCATTGGTAATCCTATACAATCTGTTCACTGTGAATTGAGGCCAAGGCTTTAGAGCCAAAGAACGAGGAATAGGCTTTATTTATACTTTCAATATTATATGAAAGCGATTGTCTCAGTCGTAATTGTAGTTGGCGACAGATCAGAACTGGGGTGTCTGGAAAATATACAGTAGCACTGATGTCTTGCCTCACTAAAGGAGACTTCTAAATAGAGTTGATATCACCTGCTAACACTGCATACCTCGTGATATTATGAAAACTATCCAACCGTCAAGGGGTCCTCAGTTTTGTCTCACTTGTACCACCAACTCAGCAAATGTAGTGTTTAATGAAAATCCTAATGAAATTCTAACCTAAATGTAACATATAGCAGGGATTTACACTTGTCTGTGAGAGAACTACATACTCCTGGCCTTGGAACAGTCAGGGGTGTTGAAAATGAAGACTTGAAGTGAAAGCATTCACAGGCTTCTTGTCCAATATTCTGTTGACAGATAGAATGGAGAAATTAATTTCTGGTTATTGTGAATTCTGATCACAAAAAAACAACAGTTATTTGCAAAGTATTTGCAGTGTGGGTCAGAAAATATTACATTCACGACTACTGAAAAGCAAGAAGAAGTAAGGTTATTGGTTTGCGGTTTGATCAAATCTAAATGCTACAACAAAAAGTCCTTAAACTGCACATCTAATGAACTATATATAATTATATAGAATGTTCAAAACCTCCAACCGAAAATACTTCCGAACTACATAAGGGGCCAGTTTTTTTCTGTTATTTTATCAAGTCTTTATTGCGTATGGAAATTTATCATAACAAGGGAGGGTAATAAACAAAAGCATAAACATGTTGATACGAAGCGACAAATGAACAGTGATTTATGACATGATAAACACATGCAGCCATATGGCTGATTCGCTGCTGCTGGTTCGATGAATATTTTTTGGCATGTCACACGCTGAGATTGTAGACGCTATAACTGAACGAACATAGCAGCTCCGAGAAATAAGAACTGAATTGACTTTCAAAAGCTAACTTCAAGTTCAGAAGACTGAGTTTCAGTTAGTTACTCTAATCGAAAGATGGTTGTTTCTGGCTTTTGAATGGAAAACCAAATAAAACAAATAGCTGTAAACTGACGACCGAGTAGAAGAAGGCCGAAAATGAGCTTTTTTCATATATTGAACTGAAGAGTAGGTAACGCCTATTTTACGAGCAATATAATCTACCAAGCTGGAAGATAGCTCAGTCTGAGCTACACATTAATTTAGCCACGATCACAGAACCAGAACTTTCGTTACCACCCACTTGTAACTGGTTTAAATTGAATCCTTTCTAAATGCTCTCCATTAAACATTTTCAGGCTATTGCTTACCATGAAGGTATGTGATAGTGTTTGGTGATACCCGTCTTATATAATAAACTAACAATCACATCACACTCATAACATCATAACTGGGCACATATTCATTTGATGCAACCGTACATGCGAGATGACACTGAAAAGTTACACTACAACAGCCGATGGCGTTAGGTTTTAAAATGAGAGAGCTCATCTCAAATTTATAGTTCAGAAGATATTTTAGCAGTGGCTATGTGTTTTAGTTAAGGCTTGGCGGAGTGATGAAATGACAAACATTTTTGCGTGCTGTCACAATATTGTACTTAAGGACTTCCGAAGGAATGTTTTATTTTCCAGCATTTCAACTTCAGCATGTATTGGATTTTCAATTTATAGATAAATCACATATGTATTTTTACCTTCAACGTTGCTTCCTTATAAAGAAATCCTGCAGTAGGTTGCTTGATAGATCGCGAGATGTATATTTAAAACAGCAGTATAGACCAGTTCGCGGTTAATTCCGACATTTTGAAAGGGGTGCAAACATGGCGCGAAATACAGTATTTGTATGGGAATCCGATGCCAAATAATTTCCGTAAATTCGAATTTCTGAAATATTCACTGTCTGCAAACTTAAGATACCAGGTAAAAGATTAACTGATCAAGATTTGAGGGATGTAGCTGTGCTGAAAAGCGTGCAGTCGTGTGTTCAGTTTTACATACATGTGTCTGTAACAACGAGTCAAAGTCCGCGGGAAAATTTAACAGCTACATCCCGCAAATCTTGACCAGTTAATCTTTTACCTGGTATCTAAGTTTGCAGACAGTTAATATTTTCAGAAATTCGATTTAACAGAAATTATTTGGCATTGGATTCCCATACAAACACTGTATTTCGCGCCATGTTTGCACCCCTTTCAAAATGTCGAAATTAACCGCAAACTGGTCTATTTGATAGGGGTATTAAGTATCTCAGCTGTCTTACAGGCAGCAAAGACTAGACAAAATTAATACAGTAACAAAAAAAAAACACCGAACGCAACAGTGAAAACTTACAAATAATTAGCGCTTATATGGAGGCAGAACAGTTGAGCACGCGACCTAAAAAATTCGAGGAATATTTATTGTAGGAGATGTGATAAGTCACACTTGTTATGTATATACTCCTACCTCATAAATGTCAAATTCAACAAAATCACGAATAAGAATGATCGGAGTATAATGTTGTATTGTCATATGAGACGAAATTTTATATTGTCGCGTGTGAGATCGTCATTTAATTCTGAAGAAACAATATAAGGAATCGTACAAGGCTTTGGAAACCATTTCGCAGTCATTCTTAAAGTTTCAAAACAACAGTGTAAAGCAGTTTTCTAGAGCGCCTGGGCTATCTTGTCGATCAGGGAGTGTCGAGATATTTCTCCTGCAAAGAATAGATACGGCTTGATGCTGGCGTTAGCTTCTGTACCAATTTTTATTGCTTTTATCTTTGGATAATCAATTTTGGTTTTATTTTTCTCTGATACCATCTATAGGATCGCTAAGAAGTCTCGGTTTGTATGTCTCAACCTTAAACACATCAAAAATAGTGCGGTTAATAACATTGCATTCTATAGTTCTCGGCTCCCATCTCATGCCTTCTGTTACTTCAAACGTCCTTTAGCTAATGAAGATTGATAATAAAACCCCAAGCAAATTGTTTTATTGGATCAGCCATGAATGAGAATATTTAGCCATGTGAATTCCCAGAAAGATGAACGGTTCCAGAGTTGCATGGTTTTCTTCATAAACCATTTCACGATAATTATAAACACTTAAGAACTTTATCTTTTATCTTATTGTGATTTCTATTTGATCTATTAACGTTGAAAGGCTCTGAAATAAAATAAAAATTTAGGAGCCATTTCATTATGCCTTGAAAATCAAAGGGCTGAGATCTGTTTTTCGTATCCCGGACCATTAAAGTCAATAAGTATATAGAGCTGGTTTCTAGCTCTCCACAATAGCCGAGCCAATACCCGACTCACTGACCCCTGCGATTAATTTTGTTATATCCCCATTCCATTGGGCGATTTTAGTGATAGCCGGTTATTCCGTTGTTATCTCGATATATGATAGTTGAGTTATTTACTGCGATATGGGGTTACTGACTCGAAGAACATAAAGCTATATATATATATCTGTTTTCCAATTCTAGCCATCTAGACATTGAATGTCAAACAAACAATTGCAACAAACTAGCTGTAAAAGATAGGTGTATTTAAGGAACTGTAACTTAAATCTTGGAATACTTTATAGAGTTATTGTGCGCTGGCGGTTCCCTCGTTTAGTGACACCGCTCTTTGAGTGTACGTATCTAGTCAGGAAGCACGGATGGCATGTTGTCAATAAGTTCGCATTTTATAAGCCGGTTTGAAGTTCTCTTTATTAGGGCACCAAATGCGAAGCCGATGCTTGCACCTAAATACCAAAACGGAACCGGTTTGCTTTGAAAAAAAGAAGCGAATTGAGGACGTTAATCAGTAGTGGTGTCCATTTAGTACCCGATTCAGTTGTTTTTGCTACAATTTTCCATTAATGAGAATTTTATTTTTAAAACCACTCACTCTGAACTACAGGCGTCATCCGGCGGGCAGCTAAACGTCGTTAAATATCAGCTAATATCTATCAAATTACACCATCCTCGACATATATTTTTTATTGTTTCCAACATATGAATTTTCTACAAAGACAAAGCTTATTTTATATATGTTTTCCCCAAGTCTAAGCTCTCATTCACACAATTGCAATCCGCGCGTGAAACAAGCAACTCCGAAATGCGATTCCTGATTTCTTGATTTGTGACGATTCCAAGATGAACGAAATAGAATGAAATAGAAATGTGTTCCTTTTGTTTTGTAAAATGTGTTAGATGCGCCAAAATCCGAAGAAACATTACATCACTAATTTGCTAAAATTTACCTAATTGCTTTCCATTTTCTTTTAAATGTATTTTTTGTTCTATTTTGATAGGTTTGGTCTCGTGTCCATATGTCAGTCTTACTGAACCCTCGGCTATTTTGCGATGGCACACGCATTTGCCGTTTGTTCGTGCCGGCTCAAATTTGCTTTTCGTTAGGCTTACGTTAATCGCTTTAAACCCAGCTTATTGCGGTCTAGATTTAAAAATGCCATCTCGAGGCAAAATGGATTGGGTTCTGAATACATTATAAAAGTGAAAATATAGGGCTCAGTTTAATTTTTTGGGGCGGAGTACAGTTGTTGTCTATTCAAATACGCACATGTTTCTTCCCAGAAAGAATTCAGTCCCGAATGGCTTTCTAAGTATATTCTGTAGCAGTTCATTTAGGTTGAACTTTGAAGAGTTCAAATGCCCCACTGAAGTACTTGGGACACAGGAAGAAAACGTTTGAAAGAAATTCAATAAATCAGTCACGTTACAGCAGGTGCACTCGTTTAATTCACAGACCACACTACGACTGATTTGTCGCGATGCCTCTGATGTAACTTCAATGGGCGCCCTATTGTGCTGAATGAAAGCTCGCTAATAACGCAATATTTTGAACAAACGAGCCTGGGTATGTTTAGAGCAGAAAAAATATAAGGAAAAACTATGGAAACCTTGTTTCTTTGGTGGCTGATCCCGGCTATTCAATCCGCTGTGGATCGACCAATACGGGATGGCAATTAATGAGGCTGTTTATCTAGTACTCAATATGTCCGGAATTATAGCTAATGCTTTGTAACCCATAGCATTAAATAAGCAAAGAAAGAGCCAAATCCATGGATAATTTTCTACTGTCTCCAGCGCTCATTTAGTTAATAATATTGCTAATGGCGGGTCTTGTAGTTGACTGATCACTCTGAAAGCAAACTATTATCTCATGGGGAGTTTCAAATTACTTTTTCGGGAACCACAGCCGACCCCCCCTCCAGAAAACAATTTCAGACTCTGAAAACACCGCTTGTCGCTAAATGAAGCTCTAATGACTGGAATCCATTGGTTTAATTCCTCAAATGTAAACAAGTCATTCAGCTCATCAGATCGACGGCGGGGGTAGCTTTGCTATGTGGTGAAGACTGTTCAGTTTCATAATTTGAAGTCAGTCCATGTTCGTTTATGAAATACGCCGTCTATTTTCACCTGTTCATGACAACACCCATATAAAACATATATTAAATGCTTATATACTGAGTTGGCTAAAAACCCGGCAGCGTTTTTCTAGTGACTTCAATTAATTCATACACATTATCCACCCTAAGAACCACATTAAGAAAAAAACAAAATTGAACATCAATGATCATAGCAAAGTATGACTACTAGATTCTATAAAGCATTTTTGGGTTTTGTGCTCGGAAGCGCTTTGATTTTTCTTGCCTGATAGCGGTTTATACCGGACACGGAAATAGAACACGAGCAATTGTCGAAGCAATACTGCTTAAGAACATTTGTATTTTGTACAGAAACGGCTTGCACTCATTACTACGTTGAATATTGTGAATATATACTAAGCTTATTTAGAGGGAGACATTGACACAAATCAGTGAGGAGTTTATACGCTATGATAAATTCAGAAAAGGTTTCCATTTTTGGCGACAGTGGTTACTGACATATGAATGTTCTGGTTTCTTTTGGTGTTAAACTGAAAGTCGGTTAATTTGCCCGTTGATTTATTAAGAGAACTTCCAGTTCTCTTCACTTCAGTAAAAGTACATATTATTAACTAGACTGTAACACTGAGCTATAGGTAAAGAGTTAAAAAAAGACTGAATTACAAGATGTGATTCCTAAGTGTTTACAGTTTTTATATAAACTACATATCATTAAGACATCATTAATACACAATGATCATAAGTGCTACAAAAACTTAAAGAATTATGCGAAAATTTATCAGTGAGGTTATACATACTATTAAGTAATTTTGCTACTTGCAGATCTCGATTTCATACCAATTTTGTTCGACCATGGATCTATTTTTCCACTTTAAATTCGCCTCAGTCCATTTTATACGAACCAAGTTTTTAATACAATTTAATTCAGTGCTACCAGTAACCGGCTCTCATTCATTCAACTTTCCTTCTTTTGCACTGTTAAGGGCAAACAGTCAGTTTTTAAAACGTGAGAAAATCTGTTCTGTTATTTTAATGTGGTCAATAGAATAACATTTTAAATTATGCAATTTCTTTCATCATTTGTGCATTAAGCAGGGAATTTTCTCAAAGCTAGAACTGCAAAAAATAGATATTTGATACTCAAAACTCGAGATATGGCACTGAACTTCTTCAGAAGTCAAACAAAAGCCACGTATTAGAGCGTTCTCATAAGCGATAAGTTCCCAATTTCACATGTTATCTAAAATATCTTAAGAGCAACAGTTTGAAGTATAATTGATTCCAGATTCGATTTTACAGGCAGGATAGTGTTTGACCTACAGTCCATTTTATCTGATCACTGTCTGATTCATTTACCGCGTAGTTGTTCAACAAACTGATAGCGAAGACCTCGGTCAGCTTTTCTAAAACTGACAATTCTGAAGTCTGTTTAGGATAACTGTACATCATTAAAACAAATGATATGCCGTTACTTGTAAGCCAGGTTCATAAGTAAGCTTGGAATCGGATAAATTGTTCTTGGGTCTGAAGAGTGGACTAAACTCGGCGACCATCGGCCTAATTAATTATAGTACAAATATATGTACTCTTTACGGAACGTGTGGAAGGTTGGGCGTTCAAAAAAGAATATTGATTTTAACGCGAATCGTTTTTTAAATGACCGGAAATGTGTTGTGTGCGTGTTTACATTTGTGTGTGGGTTATCTATCTATATACACTGTAGATTAACGGATAACATCGGGTTTTCCCCCCACGAAACTTGAACATTCGCGCGAGGTTTGGGAGCAAGCTCTAGCAACAAAACACAGTAAATCATTACTCTCAAGGCTTTTTCAACCTGCGCTCTTCTCCCAAACGTTCTCGCAGCCATCACGGCTATAGTTCTTCATTGTGAACCGACTCTAGTCTTTTCCGAAGAATGGCTGTTAAGGATATTATATCAACTGATATGAACCTCAAAAGAGATCACTATGAATGTTTTGCGTTTTTCGACTTAAGCTACGGCCACCTGGTTTGAAAGAGCAACTTTTATCTTAGCAGTTAGTTATTCATGCCTTGCACTTTTTCTAATTCTTTTATCATCAATTCTATCCCCATTATCTTCTGGGTGCATTACAAATTGATGGAAAGTTATACTATGGAAAGAAAAAGTAAGTAATACGATAATAACAGAGGCATACAAACTGATGTTTGGACACAAAACTGGTCTGATTTAACGGGTCTTCCAAATGGAGCAGCGAAAACCAATAAGAATATGAAGAGATCTACAGTTAATGCCTTCATTAATTCTATCAAAACGTAATCACGAAAACAGAAAGAGAAAATTTTGAAAACATTTACATACTGTGTTCTCCATAAATCGTTGTGAATAGTAACTGTTCGTTGCTAGAAAAAAAACGAGTCATTTCAATCATTCTGCCACTATAACTGGTAAAAATTGTAAAGCTTGATTTGAAAGATCGAGAGCTTGCCCCTTAAATTTCAGCACAACAAATATATATTACAACTTTCAATTTAAAAGTCAAAGTATACATTTTTTTCGCATCAAAATAGTGTTTTTTTCTTCTTCACAAGTACGAGTACTACAAGGCCCAATGTTTGTGAGGTAAATCATGTCTGACAATTTCTTAATATATAGTCAATAGGATATTAATTCCAGGGCGTGCTTTAAAATCATACTTTAATAAGGGTTTCTAACTTAAAAGTTCCTTCCATATTTGAGTTTCACTACAAAAATCCGGCATCCAGTTGAATCAGTTATCATTTTTCGCGAACATTTACGAGTAAGAAACTCAACTTCGCAGGATTCCATGCCAAAATTGCTAACCATTCAGCACTGGTTTGTGGTCATTGTTTTACACAGAGAGGAAAGACTTTTCGTGGAGCTAAATTAAGACACAAAATTGAATGTTTTTACAGCAAATTATCCTCATTTTTCAGGAAAAAAACTCAAGTGCTTAAGAACTAAACGTTGTCGTAGAAACGACCTCAGGCAGTGGAGAACGTGGACTGTTCATTAACGAGATAAATATTATTTTCTTTATTTTGAAAGATTTATAGCTTTAAAATCATTCGCGTGAAATTAGCCTCTCTCAGAAATATCAGTTAGAACTACGCCGATTTCCCCGGCCAACTTATTGCGCGGAAAAGCCGCGGATCCTGATTTCTCGAAGCTCCTCCTATTCAGGTTCGCCTAAGTTATATTAGAACTCTGTCTCAGTAAGTGAAATTCTCAATGAAATCATTAATAAGTATAAAGTGTAAAGATGAGAAACAATTAGAAATGTACTTACCCGGTGCACGGAACGACTTTCCACAACTTATGTATCTATCGTACATAATGTTGTTCGATAATCAGTGGAGTTAAGAAAGTCAAATCACTGCCACAACTCATCAGTGTATCTATCGTACATAATGTTGTTCTATAATCAGTGGAGTTAAGATTAGAAAGTGAAATCACTGCCTTTCTATCGAAAGAGGTTTCTGCATTTCAGTAAACAGTCGTCGCCACATGTGTCATGAACACAGCAAAAAGGCTTTTGGGAAAGTAAGCGTCTTTCAATTGATCAGTTCAACAACTGAATAATATATATATACGCCAGTTTTGACTAAGTTCTTTATTATACTGTTGTTATGAACATAAGTTTGACATGTAACTTTAGGGTATCCTATTTCGACGGCAATATCGACTGGAGTATGACAGATTCTTTATTCTGCACTCTCAAGGATACCCCTATAATAGTAATCAGCGAACTTGGCTTTATTATACCATTTGGATTACCTTCTGCTTCAGCCAGCTAATTAGTCCGACGACAAAACACCTTTTTGACATTGTTAATGACCAAGAAAATATTACTTCAGGGGTAAGAAATACTACAGAAAAAGCCAAAACAATTCACGACTCGCGCCAAAAGTAAACATAGAACTACTTTTAAGAAATCCTTTCAGAAGCGATTTGCGATGTTTTGAAATTCGCTAAATGGGCAGCGGCGCCGTCGGGAGAGTACGCAGCTGAGTCAAAAAGGTTTTACGGATTCCGTATTTGTAAATGGTAATTACTGATTTATTACCATGTAAGAATCCCTCCCATATTCTAGTGTTCGTCCACCCTTTATGGCATCCATTTTCATAGTACATTTATACCTTAATTAGCGCTTAACACTTTTGAGATTCATCTCTTATGGGACGTATTGTCCTCGAAAACAAGTGAAAATTTAATGGAACTGGCTATCAAGATGTCAACTTAACGCCATTCAACCAGGCTCGATATGCTAACAGATTTCTTGTGTGTATTCATTTAGCTAATTTAGGGCTTTAGCTGAACTCATAGTCCTTTTATCAACGAGAGAGCCCTTTTCGTGCTAATTCGAGATAGCGACTGATAAGAATTAGTCTCTTATCATTCGGTTAGCAATATCAAGCAAAGGACTTAAAAAGCTATTGGAAAAGGCATTTACAAACGGGGTATTTCAGATTTGGAGAAATTTATACTGACCAAGACGAAAATAGCGTCCAATGTATTCAAGTGTCTCTGACATCCAGTTGACATTTGAGTGAAAACTGAGAATTTATTTACAGGCGTTCTTGGCCATTCGCATGATCACGTGCTAAAAGTCTCCTCTCAAACACAAGAACGCACGCGCTCAGTCGGCAACGAGATTATTTCAGTTTGCTGTTTTGATTTATTTGCTGACTTGGCACTGAGATATATTAGTCAGACACGGATGAGATTTTAGAAACTTGCCAAAGCAGATTCACGAGTTAAACTCTTAGCATACGAAATACAAAAAAAGATGCATTATCACCTATCAGTCTTTCTCATTAGCCATCAAATATTTTCACTCGCACGTAATTGGTGGAGAATAGATTATGTCCGCGGACGAAATATCAGGGCATATTTCAACGCCACGAATTGTATTGATATTTCCACGTCACAAGTAGATTATTGTTTACATATCCTACTAGTACATGAAGTTTGTTCAAAATATTTAGAATCCGTAAATAAATCATAATTTCCCCCGATTAAGTGGATGGGTGTATTATAAGACATTTGCGCGCCTCGTTGACTAAAGTGACGTACGAGCACCGACTCGAGTTCGCGGAATAATTAATCGTTTTAAAAAGTCGATAACAGCACTTAAAAGCAACAATCTCCCTATTTCAGAAGAGATTGGGTTAAAATAACATGTATAAACACTAACACTGAACTAACTGATAATCACTATAGATACCGAGTGCATAGTAGTACTAACGAAGTACAAAAACACTGAAGTTAATGCTAATACCGAGTGAATAGTAGTACTGATACAGTGTAAAAACACTTTATCCACCCTTAGGTTACGGATGCAGGGTTGTCTTGCGGAAGAGGAGTTCATTAGAATTTAGAAATTTCCTAGCTGATCGCCCCCCCCCCCCCCCCCCCCCCCTTTAAAAGCGGCCGACGAAGGCGTTGGCCAAGTAGTGGGTGGGGATGTTTCACAGAGATATCAAAACTGTACCCCATCCCATACACAGATTGTAAGCTCTAGATGAAAAAGATACCTCATTCAAAACAGAAGAAAAGTATAAACGAGTTTAGTGTTTTCAGTGCACCATGGTATACATAAAGGATGCGGGTTGGCGTAGTGGTAAAACACTCGCCTCTCACCGCTGCGGTCCCGGGTTCGATTCTCGGCTGGAGTACCGTAAGTTACCGTATGCAACAACAACAAAATACATCTTTATTCTAGTCGCAAATATAAGAGTGAAAAAATACATTTGAATATGGGAGCAAATATTAAAGGAAAAGAGTATACTGCTACTTAAAAATAACCACAGGGCTAATCGAGCTAAGTAGCAGGCTTTACAACAGTATTAGAGATGAACATATAAATAGTTAAGATCAGACGGCGAGAGATACAATTTGCTATATATAAAAGTAGAAACACATTCACACACAGAAGCCTACGAACTACTAACAAGTTAAGTTAAGCTTAAGCAAGTTAAGCTTAAGTTTGTTGTTGATTCCTTATCTGCATTCGGGGATTTTTCTCCAGTTTTCCTCCTTCCGTAAAAATCGAGTAATACAGCCGACCGCTCGAGATTCGTATTCTGATTGGACCATTATACTTTATTCTGATTGGACCATTATACTTTATTCTGATTGGACCATTATACTTTAGCCCAGTTGTTTTGGTACTGCTCGTTCTAAAGGTTAGGATGTTTTGTATTGGCCAGTATAGTACTGTGGCTCGTTTTGAGCGGGACTGTCTGGCTCTAAAAATCAATAGGTGAATCGAGTGTTGTATGTCCAGAACAGTTAATGAAGTGAGGAGTGTGTGAGGAGTAAAAGCAGGCCCACATCAGCTTTAAGCTGCCATAATAATCAGCCTGCGTTCTTTAACAAATAAAAGATTGTTATTATTATTATTAAGACCCAAGATACCGATATCAGTGCGTTCCAACACGAGAATCCTGCGGAAAATTGGTGTGTTGAAAAGGGAATGGGGACTCGCAGTAATCATATACGAGGATCATATTTTTGTCTGTGTTATTCTTCAGGGTTTGGCCGGTTTCCTCGTGATCTCCCTTTAAAAACCTAAGGAGTTTTTATTCATACTGTTTCCACTTTTTGAAAACGACTGATAAACTGGCGTACTGTCAAATAGAATCCCACGTATAGTCCCCGGGGTATATCCATCATAAAGAGCCTGTAGGGGGATGTTATACTGCACGGGGGGAGGGGTGTGTGGAGGTTATGAAAGGGGGTATTCTGATTTCTGGCAGGAAAAAAACAACGAGAAAAACGGCCTAATGGACAAGCATGGAGTAGAAAGAGGGGGGCTATACATGGGAGACTATCTACAGGGGGACTATACACGAGATTCAACGGTATTAGTCATTGCCAGGGTACCAAAGGTGAGACTCGCCCTATATAGTCCCCGATCTTCCGAGCGTGCGTGAGGCCAAAGAGCGAGAGATCTAGGGAGAGTCTAACCCCAACCACTCACACATTGATATGACGAATGTATGATTTTTTCCCTTCATTTCCTTCATTTACAGGAACGTTGCTTGAATTTACAGATTGTCTTGTTCTTTTTACGACAAAATCTCACTCTTAGATATATTCAGGAGGGTAAATGATTTTGTTTTAAGTCCGGTATTCCGCACGTGCCACGTGGCTGTGGTCTGCGATGCGGTAATCTTGTGAGTAATGTTTTGTGCGGCCCGAACATGAAGCTCAGACAGAGATTTTGTGTGTTTATAATTGTTAATTTTAGCTTTGACACTGAGAGCAACTAAACATTGAATCATTTTCTTTAGTAAAAAAACGAATACGTTGACTGTAGATCTGGGAAAAAACTGAGGTTAAAACTGGCTACTTCAAGCACCTATATATCATGGTTTCTTACCAATCTATATTGCTATTGAACGATTGACAATTGAAATATGAAACCGCAGTTAATCATTAGGCTGAATGATGGTAGTTCATTTAGTGCTACAAAAGAGAACGATAATGAGTTGGCTAATGGCAAACAGTATATCTATATATATATAACAAAGACAAGGGAAAAGGCTGAAGTTGAAAATGAAACCACCTAAAAATAGCTAGGATAACAAATGTTTTAGTTAGGATATTGGGAACTCTACAAGAATTCATCTTAATTAAGAGCTGCCTATAACGTTGGTAAAAATGATTAGTTTATGCCCTTAACTTACTTTTATCCGAACCATTTTAAAGCCTCCTCTCTGCCTTTATATTGGTCTAGTTGAGCGGCAAGAAGATGTTGCGCGTTGCATCAGTTTTTGACTATTTTTCCATAAACTTTATCGTGATCAACTTTCGTCTAAAGATGTATCAATCAGTTTTAAACTTACGTGAATAATGATTACTTATCCTACTCGCATTTGATTTCAATTGCACTTTAGCGAAATCTTTTCATTTGATGAATGTCACTTGCTGCCCACCTCCCTATGATATATTATGGACCAAGTCCATTTATAACTCCAGTAGGAACAAAGCCGGAGCACAGAGTAAAAGATTGCCATCCAGTTCATCGGTTTTCAAGTACTTTCAGGGTTTAATACTCAGCCCACATGATGAGCGCTTTTCTTAAAACTAATGGATACCATCATTAATCATTATCATTATTATCATTAATCAAACTGGTTTTGGATCATCGCACTTTTTGTGTGCCTCCGTCAAATTAACTGTTATATATACGTGCGTAAGACATCACGAGCGTAATTACAGGGGGAAAAAGCACTGGGGAACAAAAGAGAAAACTGATTACCACGGCAACTTATTTTCAGCTTCTTCATATCATTCTTCATGAAAGTTCGCAAATGAGTTGGAGCAGTTAGGTAATTTTAACTGTGTCTTTTTCGGAGGGAGCATTACTATATGTATTTACATAATTTACTCAACATGTGCTGTCTCAATAAATTGTTGTTGTATCGAGAATCGGTTTGCGGCATTCATCTCCTAATGAGAAGCTTGACTGACGTCATCGATTGTGAAAGGCAACGCGGCGCGTTGTGCGGGGGGGAGTTAACCCCCCACCCCCTGGTGGGAGGAGGGCTCATTATATATGGGAGATGCTCGTCATATATTCCCTTTCGGTATCATCGCGTATATATTTTGAAACATCTATATATAAATCTAGGATTATAATTCTTGAGAAGTCAATCCTTGCGGCAGAGTGCTCGATGCAATAGAATTATCTAGGATTAAAGAGGTTTGAAGACTAGGCTAATGGCTTAGACGATCCTTCCGTCCCCACCTCCCAAGGACGGAGCGAGGGACTATATGCGATCCCACGCCGGACCTTCCACATACAAGACCGACGCCGAGCGAGTGAACCGCCGATTGGTATGCACGTGTCACTCGGTAAACTCCTGTTTCGCTAGCACAAATTTCTGGATTTTTTTTCACATTGACACTAAATATCTCTAATTCAACCCAAATAAAAGATATTTACGAAAACTTCGAGTCCTGCTTATCTTTTGCATCCTGAACTCAGAGGTAGAGTGCCGCCGGTCTGGCGTGTGCATGGCGGGTTGTGTTCAGTGCTCGGGTGGATGGAGCTATTCAAGATAACCTTTTCAATGATGGATAGACCCTCTCGTCTTCCCAGATGAAGCACAGATGTTGGTAAATGTCATAAAGTGGCGACCGCTCAGCTTTTTACTAGCGGTAAATACGATACAGAGTAAACATGTTCAAACAAAATTGTTTTCAATTTCTGTTGTTTCTTGTGAGTTAAAGGGACTGTGGCATGGTGAGAGACCATTACGTTAGATGTCCGGACCGGACACAGTTGTTATCAGCGATTCTCATATGAACTGACGAACCTCGAGCACATGTGGGACGGTTATAATCAAAGCAAATATACGAAAATGACTAACAAACTGTGTATAGACATAGCCTTCATGGAAAAGATTGGGTATCATATCATAACATATTGCCTGCGACTTGATGAGAGGAGGCACATCTTGTGTTGCTCACGTCTCCATAATCTCGTGCCTCCGACGCACGCTAGCTGCCACGGTCGCTTGTTACGGTACACCGATAATATCGGCATCATTTCAAAAACGATTGTCTCGGAAAAAGGGAAACGACATTCCAGACCGAATTGGATTTTAGTTGTATCTGAAAGTCTAGCTGAATTCGTTTGTTTTTGGAGACAAAATTTGAAGATGAATATTAATAAATAGTCTACTGTAAAGGGGTTCCAGCGGTTAAATTCGATTCCCGCACGCGGCGCATATGCGAGTTGAGTTTGTTGGTGCCGAGGGTTTTTCTCCGGGTTCTCCGGTTTTCCTCACTTTGCCAAAACCAACACACTAAATTCCAATCTCGATCTGTTGATTAGCCAGGTCCTGGCTTTTATCAGCCTCTATGGTTGTTTCAGGTCCCGTTAGAAATTCAGAGCTGTAAATGGATTTATCGAATCCGTTTCGCATAGCTGGAAGTTTTCGTTTGACCTGGACTACGTTTTTGATAAAGTGCAGAACTCAGAGATTTAAATTAAAAGTAGTTTCTTCCCTGCTATGAAATTTCTTGAGCTATCTAGAGTTAGAGAAAGACCATTATATTTTTGAGGTGCTCTCAATTATTTTTTGTACAAACGTAATATTGTAGAGAGCCCAGGATGCGTATGTGGAGCTGCATGTGAAAACCTTGTTCATTTTTTCTTGCACTGCCCACTTCATGCCCAACCACGTACTCAGCTCATGGCTGCCTTCAGCGCTGTTTCCCAAAACGAAACCGATCTTATTAACTTAACAGATAAACGCTTCGTGGAGCTTTTTATCTGTGGCTCACAATTATTAAATTTGGAAAATAATATTGAACTCCTTAATGAAAGTATGAATTTTATTGTGTCCACCAAACGGTTTCTTTTCTCTAGTGACGTTCTGACTTGATTTGACGTTTGCTAATGCTCCGTATCTTAATGAAATGTTTGCCAACTTCTTCCTCATCTTACACAGCTTTTTCAATTTTCAATTATCGTATATAATACCATTTGACGCGTTTTTTTTTTTTTTTTTTTTTTTTAATTTTTTTTTTTTATTGTATTGTATTTTTTCGTTTTGCTTGTATTCTCTGTCTTGTTCCGTCTCTTCGTTTGTTTGTTTTGTATATTCTTTTGTCGGCTTTATCTTCATATTGTTATGCTAGTGCCGTTCGAAAATCATGTAAAATTACCGTACAGGAGAAGCACTCGATTAGTTTTTTTTCAAAAACTATTTTGCTAATCCTGTCTGTAAATATATATGTAATAAAAAAAAAAAAGGTGGAGACGGGGGGGGGGGGGGGGATTTATTTTTACGACTGAAAGCTCTGAAAGAATTTCATTTGTTACAGTTAGCTTGCAATAATTCTTCTTTTTCTTTAGTATATATATATACAATGTAGATTGCACAAACGGCATTTGTACGCTTTTTTTCCTTCGGTTTGTTGTGCAAGATATTTTTTTTCAAATCCTCTGCAGAATTTTTTTGCGGTAATTACCCACCCCATCCCCCTCCAAAATATAATGGCCCATCCCTTACTCTACTTAATTATACGTAATGCAATGACATTTTATTCATTCATACAATTGTTCTCACGCGGCGGCCATCTTGGAAGAAACCCATTGCTCATGCCCGTCCAGCCTCGTTCTGAAACGTGTTGAACCGATCGCGAGGCTGGACGGGCATCTTCCAAGATGGCCGCCGCGTGAAACGAGCCTATTAGGCTTATAATTAATTACTGTAACCCAGTCCCAATCAAATCAATTCCATTCAATTATAATTGAATACTCGATCTATTTTTTCCTGTTGTTCATTGTTATTGTAGTTCACATTTGTGCGATAATATATCCAATTAAGCCATTACTATTATTGGTGGAAGGTCATCTTATTTTCCACTTGTGGGCCACCGTAAGTTTTGCATTAATACAACTTGACGTTAAACTTGATCCTTGGAACAAATATCAAAAGCTAGAGTGACTTAAATTAAGAGCTATGTCATGGTTTGTGCATGTATGGAGTTATAGTTCTATTAGTGGCTAGCCAGCTGCCCTCAATGCTCGATTGAAATGATAATAATAATTATAATAATCGCATGGTCCATATCGAGAGACATCCTCCCATCACAAGCGTCCCATGCATCATTGACCATCGAGTTCCTATTGTATTATTTGTCGTACCGAAATGACGTAAACTGTACTTGTATACGGTTATGAGAACGTTTCGTGCTCAAATAAACAGAGACTATTACTATTTGATTCGACTCCATATTATTCAGCGCCCGGTTGTTCGAAGCCAGGGTAACTTTATCCCTTTATTTAGCGGCGCTAAATCTGTAATTGTAATCTTCACAGTTTAACCTGGGGTTAGCGATTTAACCATGGGTGTTCATTTGATAACAAGCCTACTTTGGGCTTATAGGTATACAAGAGATTATCTCAAGTCTTATACACCACCCTACCCATATCATGTGACCTCTTCTGTTGACGCTCAAACTTACAGGATGTTAGCATCCATTGTAGTTGAATAATGTTAATTGCATGTGAAATGACCTTATATTTTGGACAGGAGAATTTTTTACAGGTTATCTATGGTTGGAGAGCAAATATCCTAATTATGGACAAGAAGAAGGTGTGGCTGATCACATGATTGGACTCATCAGCAACATGTCTCCCAAAAATGAAGTCATAGCAACTTGAAGATAGATATTCTGTGCTTAACACAAATCTTTGCAATGAACTTGAATTTTCAACCATCCCCTCCAACCTTAGGTTTGGTTCTGAATTAGTGTCGAAATAAGAGAAGGCTAGGGAAGTACATTTTTGCCTGTAGCTCCTGTCTGGTAAACAATTATATCACAAAACTTGGCCAAATAACTCGTTACTTAGTGAATATCCAATAGGCTGATTCTGCAGGAAAAGACCAGACATTTATAGATATAATTTTGTTTTGCTTAAGCTAAACCTTCCTAGCTCAGCCCCGATAAATACAGGATCGGAAATTGTACCATACTATAATTCAATAATCGGATTTATCAAGATCTGCTGTAACAGTTAATCGTAATCTGGCTAACAGAAATCACCTACATGCACTCGGATGGTTAGTAGCCATGATAGTCAGCCCTATTGTTTTGTATCGATGTCAGAAAGATGGGAGGAACAAAATTGGTTCGCTCTTACTTTATGAGACAATATAAGTCCGGCAAACTCTACAAACCGAACATGCATGTGATTTACTTTTGTTATTCTAATGACTCTGGAACAGAAAATATATCGGTACAAACCGGCTCACATTATCTGATGTCAAACTGCCGCGTTTTAATCTCTTAATGGGTTTTAAAGCATTTCTGCGCAAAACGGAGATGCTGACGGCATTTAAAGAGTATAATCCCAAGTAATGGCTACTCAAGTAGTTACATTTGGTGAATTCTTCCGCAGGAATCTAAAACACACTACCTGGATGTCAGAGGTCCTTCTCGACAAGTTACTTGATCAAGGGCGCCGAAGCCAGTCACTCGCTGATCTCTTGAGTAAACTTAGCGAGGATCTCTGGCCCCCAGGGTAAAACCACGCCGAAGTTAAATCTTTTTTGGAATTGTAGATTATGGTATTAATTCGGGAATTTTCTTTATACGACTTGCGCCATTGGTTCCCAGGCGTGCGTCATTCATGAATACACCATATAAAACGACAGAGCCACTTTGTTTTTACCATTTATATATACCACTTTTTACAAAGCCTTCTATCATGGCTATGCCATGCTGATCAGTCCTAACAAGTCCGAAACATCTGTCCATGACTGCCACACCATAGAGGTATCATCATAAAACGCATAGAATAAATCATTGAACTGTAATTTCAATGCCTCTAGATTTTTTTTGCATGATGCTGCCACCGCTCCCCACCTGATTTCTGTAGTTCACTCCTATTGCACGCGAGTCATTAACATTCCACGAGATTTTTAAAAATATGCTAATAAACTGTTAATGCGCCATCATAGTTTTTCACTTTAAGTAGCACTCATATTAAGTTGTTTAGCTGATAAGCAGTCGTAATCTCTTTGCCGTTTTAATGGCTCAAAAATAGTCGAAAAGTATTAACGTGCCCAGTTGGTTATTTCAATGCTGTTGCGAGGACGTAAAAGGCTCTGGACACTGAAGGCCAATATTATGGTACCATTAATGCTATTCATGTGTGTAACCGATTACTTGGGATACCAGAATATATTTTTTTCGGTACCGTCCGACCCTTTTACTTATGTCTCCAGGGATAATTAAACTTAAAGAATCGGTTTCCGGACACAATCAAGATTCAGTTTATGGCGTGGAAACAGGGCTTTCACCGTGCATTGTACCTCGCGTCAATAACTACATTATTATAGTCGGGTTGCCGGTGATAAAAGCAATTTTATCAACTAAAAGTTATTGAGGTTGGAAGAGGATATATAGCAAGGGCGTAACTAGCCTATAGGCCCGTAGGCCTGGGCCTACACATTTTACAGCCTACTTGTCTTATTACAAGTGAATGTTGGGCTTTAGGAGCTGTCGAAATACACAAAACACGACCTGAAAGTGCAGCAGACTGGCATTTGCGAAAGTCTAAATCTAAAAATTTCCCGGGGAAGCATGCTCCCGGACCCCTCAAGAAGCGACCCTTACGGAACGGTTGGTTGGACCTACAAATTTTAAAAACCTGGCTATACCCCACTGTATAGGATGTTACAGGTATAAAGAAATTACTAATGACAGATACAAAAGCTCTCTATCTAGAGAGGCTTTGAGCAGAAAATGGGATGGACGGTATTTTACACTAAGGCCAGAGACTGAGAACATACCTCGTGACAGTCTGGTGAGACTGATAAACTTGAGGCCGACGTGGGACCTACAGTACATCAGCCGGCTAACCGGGAGGCGGTAATAATCCTTGGATAAAAATACATATAAGAAATAAATGGAGATGTAATGTGCAAAAGGTATACACGCCACTGATTGCAGATAATGTAATTTCTGACGTTTGAGCGACGCAGGAGCGATATAGTCAGAAATGGATATTCTGCCGGCACGGTAAAGAGGTTTGGGGAGGAGACTATAGCATTATGGGTAATGCTTCTAGCAGTATATAATGCTTCGAGCGGGAAAAGTAGTCATTCTAGGACAGTCAGCTCCACGTTTGTTTCGAATTTTATTTATCTTATTGATTATAGTACGGTTACTTTGTATTGACTTAGTAAGTCGATTGTTAGTTCTCTAGCCCTCGGAGAATTCGGGTTGCTGCATAGGTCGAGGAGTACGTTTCCGCATTTCCCCACGTTTTTTTTGGCCACAACCCCAGGGTGGTTTTTCCGTGGTTTAAGCGGTTTTTCGTATCTGGCAGTTTCCCATTAGTTAGGAATACAATTTATATTAGTTAATTGTATTGTAGCACGGAGTTGTCTGGCGACTATCCCACAATAAACTATCAGTTATGAAGTCTCTTGTCAGTGTAGTCAGAATTCTCTTTGGGGTGCCATGTCGAATGCCATCGTGCTGTTCATAATAAACCATTCCTATGCTTCCGGTCCAGGCTTAACGGTCTCATCCTTTGTTGTTATCAATCATTGTCGCCGTATTTTTGTTGACTGGGGGACGTAGCTTTTAGTGGGCGGAGTACTAAAACCTTGCATTTTATTGCACCACTTTTGGGCTGCACTATAAAGAGATATATTGTTTGTATCGTTATATTGTTGTATTCTTGGAAAAATCCTCACCTTTTCTTATTCGCATGTTTGGCGCGAAATTCGAACGTTCCCTGTGACGTCACATTGTCAATCACTAAAACCAAACAATCAGATTTGATGTTCTCTTGTCTTGAACTATTCTCACGCCAAGTTTCAAGTCATTTGGATTTTACGTTTTTAAGGGAAAAGGGTCAATTTTGCCATCGTGACGGTAACCAGTTCGTTAACTGATCAGTCGCTGAATCAGGAACACTTTAAAACAGGTCACCTTTCCAGAACGCCAAGACTTATCACCAAACGGAAACACAAGAGCAACGAGCGTTTGTATCAGTTAAAGGCGTTGTGTATGTATTCACAGTCCAGTCCGAACAGTTATTTGCAGCGAATTTCTTAGGCGAAATCACAGCAAACACGCAGTTGACTAACAAACTATGTTTCAAAAACTCATGAATAATTAATGAGCATTTTGTCCAATCAGATGAAGCAAATCAGTCACGTGCATGCTCCTTTATACCTGATAAAATCGCATCATTCTAAAAGGCCCGCGTAGGGATTTGAATTCTGTCCCAGAGGGAAACGGGGTTAATGATTGAGACAATGGAATTTCTATTGATGTTTCAGCTTTCTCATTGAATTGCTAATTAGGATGAACGTTTTATATAAAGAATACTAATGAACATGAAATTTTATTTAAAGTTTCATCCTAATTAAGAATTCACTGATAAAGACCCAAAGAAAGCAAAAAGTACATGGAACATAAGGTACCTAGCTAATAAATTTTGCACTAAATTTACTAATATCAGCAGACTACCGAGATACACAGATAATATTATTAAAATGAAGTTATCCAACTACCATTACTTGTTTACCGAGCCACTGTTTAGTTCCAATTATTAAACCAAACTCAAAGCCGTAAAATAATAAAAACGTGCATTAAACTTACATATTTTGTGCCGGAGTCAAAAATGTAGAGTGTGCCGTCATATCAGTCACATCGCCTTCCAAGTCTTGAACTTTATCGAGGTAAACCACGACACCAAATCCTTCAAGTGCAGCTTCTTCTTGCATTGCGAAACGCCGCTTCAAACAACATAGTATGGTAATTTCTTCATGTCATTCCCTTGAGATGTTCGTAATTGCAGGCGGTGATTACTCGAATATTTTGCATGGCGTTGTGAATACAAAGGTTCAATGGTTCATTAAGTAACCATTCCCTTGAGATATGCGTCTTTCTTTCATTGCATTCTTAAAGCGTTTTTGAAGCCGTTTAAAACACTCACAGCACGTGTTTTATCAAGTCTTGATAAAACACTGCTGTTCGTGTTTTAAACAATACATAGACATCTTCAATGAAAATATTGCGCATCATTTCAATCTAGCATTGAGGGAGGACACTTTAATTTTTCGTAGTAATTAACATCCATCAATCGTGCATATTCCACACATGCACAACACCACGACATAGCTACTTTAAAGTGCCGATAAGCCCTAGCCAGAAATCATTTATTTGGGCGCAATAGTGTTTAAATCTTGTTCAACCATTTTTGGGCGATTTATCATCGTAGTTATTGCTATAAAAAGCATTACAAATCCTTGGAATGACGTCATTTAAGGGACGTTATGCAAATGATTTGAAAATGAATTGAGTTATAACATTGAATTTCGTCATTTATACAGTTGTTTTACAGGTGTCAAACATTCGATACTTACAATCTTAGAGAATATTTTAATAAGTGGAGCTGACATAAAAACAGAGCAAAAGGAACTTTATATATTGGCAGCAGCCCATAACTAGGAGCGTCCATATCTCCCATACATGCATCAGGAGTTCCGGACTTCCGGTTGGATCACACTGCATTCTGGGTAGGTAGGCTCAGAACTTCCAGAGCGGCCATATTGCAATTTAATAAGTTTCTTCTCTGCACAGTTACTCCATTCCAGGTGGTCAAGCTTATCAGCCGAGATTCATATATTTACACGGCTCAGAACAACTTGGCTATGAAGAAAATTGTGTTCTAATGTGTAATGTTCAGTCATTCATATTGAAAAACGAAACGATTTAACAACTGATTAGACGGCAATTAATTTACGAAAATAGTAGCAGACCATTGACTTATGATTTAGTGTCTTTTGTTTACGTACTTTGTTTAATATATTTGTCATTGTAATCACTGTTAATTTAGTTAAATATTACTATAATGCACTCTCCACTACTTTTGTAAATAATACAGACATAGCTTTGCTCTTAGAGAACATGTCGGGAAAAATAAGTTTAAATAAATAAAAATGTTACAAAATCTCATATTTCTACTATTACAGAACTGTTGCTATTTCTACGAATTCGTATTTTTCTTGCCCTCCGTTTTCAGTTTGTCAGTTTAGGGTGTTTCTTTGGGAGAATCCAAGATCGGATTCTAATCCAGGATCACACGGTTCTTCATTACCAAATGAAACAAAGAATCCGAAAATGGATTATTTTAGCGTGATATGCAGTTCGCGCGAAAATGGCGGCAAACTGGGTTTTGTTTTTCGAGTAGATATTTTCGGGCAATTTAACTCGGAAAGATTTTTCTCGAGTGTTGAACGACAATTCTCAAACTCATTAATAATTCATGAGCTCTTTAGTCAATCAGAGGGCTGCATTTGGTCACATACATGAATCGTGATACCCAATGAAACACTAGATGAACATCTAAAGCTTCATCTAAAGCTTCACCAGGGAATCCAAACACCTCGAAATAATAAAAGCGGCCTCGTGCTTTCATCTTTCTCGGTGTTTGGATCCCCTGGTAAAACACTAGCTCTCGTTTTTGATCTATCACATCAGCCACTTCAAGTTAATCCTGGTGGTTAAATGCGCTATCCTCAAGACGAAGACCGCTTGCCATACGTACTTTTCTCGAATCCTTTCCCAAAGAAACGCTCGGATCGTGAATCCGGTTGTGGATTCGGAATCCGTTTTTTGGATTCTAGTAAAGAAACGCAAAATCTCTTTCCAGATTAGGATTCTCCCAAAGAAACGCAACCTTAGTTTTGGTTAAACATTGGTATATAATAAACTAAAGTCGATTAAGGTTTGCTAACCGCCGCGGGAAGCGAGTAGCAGCTGACGTTTCGAGCCCTTCGTCAGAGCAAAAGAGGGAATTGTGGGTGGATAGACGGTTTATAAAGTGTTGAGTGCACGATTACCGCTGAGGAAACATGTAAGAGTGTTGATGAATAAACTAACGAAACATGCTGATCTAAGTGTAGTGAATACGTGAATTCTGAAATTAAATGAACGAAAAGCGTTCATTTATACCGCGCGGTGCCAAAGTGCCTAATTTGTAGTCTGTTCTTTGCGTTTCCAGATGTCGGTAGTATCTTGATGAAGAGAAATGCCGCATACAGTAGTGTGATTAATGCAATGTCCAGGAAAGTAAAGTGGCGAGCAACAGGTTTGACGAGATCCTTGCCGTTTGTTGTAACATTTAGCAAGTGTTCGCGGAATCGATCTCCTAATCTTCGCCCGGTTTCTCAGACGTAGAGTTTGTTACAAAGTGTGCAGGTGATACAATGAATAACATTACTGGAAATACAATCAAAATGATCAGTGACTGAAATAAGCACAGGTATTGCATCGCGTCCTAGAACATTTAAAAGTGCCTCGTTGAAGATCAGGCTGTAGTGATCCTTTGACTAGGGAATTACGGAGATTCTGGTCACGTTTGAAAGAAATGGGTATATACTTCATGGTAGTATTTCATTCCATATAGTTTCCCTGCATAACCATTTCTTCTACTGTTTTACAGTATTATGCAGGGGACTATATGGAACGCAACACTACCATGAAGTATATACCCCCAAAAAATGGAGGCTGCGGGAAAATAGGGGGGGGGGGGGTGTGTAGGGACGAGATGGTGTGGGAGGGGAGGATAAACGAACTGAGGTATCGCGTTTTCCCCAGAGTATCAGGGTAGAAACATTTTTTGTATCTGAATTTGAGGGATTTCCGAGGGGAAAAGGAAAAAGGCCCTCGACAATGCTATTAAACAGAAACACAACACACAGGATTTCCTTCACCGCTTTTTGAGAGATTTTAATACTCTACCATTATTTACGATTTTCGACACTCCCAGCACCATTTGGTAACATTATCAATAATATTATACATTTACATGGAATGAAAGTCTTTTAAACAGACAGCCAAACTGAAGCGACAAGAAACAAAGGAGAATTTAATCCCAGATGTCTGCTCTTGGTCAATATCTTTGTTTATGAGAAAATAACAACTAACTTTAGTCGGGCTGAAGTCTGCTAAGACAGTCTTGCTTTACAACGGTATGACAACGCGCCCTTCTATTCAGTTTATATTATATACTTGTCGTATTTTTAACCTTGTACAGTACACATTTTAAATATATTCATATGACACTATAAATAAGTCGGGTTTGAAATAACAAATAATACCGTGTGTAATACCAGGTGCACTGGAAAAATTCGATCTCTTCCACATATGGAAATATCTTGAAAATATTCTAGAAAAAACCTTGAAAATTAAAACTTTCAAAATAAGGAAAATATCATGGAAATCGTCTAGAAATAAGATTTCCATACTGGTTAGAGGTCCAGTTTTTCCTGTCTGTTAAATGACAACCTGAAGCCACCCTCAACCCTGTCAGTTCTGAATAGGGGAAGCAGGGGCCCCCTTCCCCAAGGTACTGCCACATAGCCACCCCCCCCCCCCCACCCCCTCCTCCCCCCCCGAAAAAAATCTCTTTACTCTCACATAAAATCCCAATTAAATTTTGCCACTGGATGTAACTCACTGGGTTACAATACAAACGCACTCACCCTCGGAGTGTCGAACACTTTTTTCTTATTTGTTTTCTGACCATACCCCCAATTTAAACCGCCTCCCGGTTAGCTCAGTGGTTAAGCCCCGGTGCGTCGAGCGGGAGGTCGTGGATTCAAACCCCGGCCGGACCAACACTCAGGGTCTTAATATAACCGAGTAGAAGATGCTGCCTTTGTGAAACAACTGCAAATGGTTAGACCTTCGCGTCTTCTCGGATAAGGACGTAAAATCGTAGGTCCACTGACGGAGGCAGGCCTAGAAGGGACCTTGAGTCCTATTGTTTGTACTCCTGTGATCCAAATATCTCAAATCAAATCATTTTCCCCCATTTTTTCCCATGACCTTACCCCCAAATCCTGGCCACAACACTGGAACAACAAAGTAACCCAGCGCCGATCGCACCTCCTTGGCTTTGGATGATGCTTGGTGGTGCCGGAGAATGTTATAATAAATGGTGTCTTGATTAACTTACAAAAATAAAATTCAATTTCTCGCTTCTTACTACTTTAACCGGTAGCGAATACAGGAAAACAGTGGTAAATCTGGAGTAGGTTCGGGTCCTTAGAGGTTTCAGAAAAATAAAACGTACACGTTCCCAATAAGCCTTATGCACGATGACGCCATGCCTTTGTTATCACCACCAACCCTCACATTTCCTCTCCTCTGAGAATACAAAGACAATGGTCTAAATTAGAGGAACAAAAGAACATTCTGGTTGTGTAGGTATAGGCATTTGCAATATCCAGACCATAATAGGACATTTGCACTACAACTACCAGAATCCTTTTCAAATTCCTTTTTCCCAACTCCTTTGAGAATACCAAGAGAATGATCGAAATTAGAACAAAAGAAACCGCGCAAAGTATTCTGGTAGTTGTAGTATATGACGTCATCGTGCAATTGTCCTATTGCTGGAATAACTCCAAATGTAATAACTATTTCCATTTCTACTTTTCCCAAGTTATGCTGAAATATTACCTAAAAATAGAGTTGATTATGAACTCATAAATTATATGGTTAAAAACCCCGTTTCATTATTACCAATACTCCAATAATATCGACCTGGACAATTCCGCATAATCCCTGGCCTGCAAGAACATGTGGATCAATCCCGGTATCTGAGAATCCCCCACCCCTCCCCCACACTTCACTTAAACCTTTAATGGTCAATCATTAATAGAACGATGCATATCCAAGGGAGGGGTGGGTGGGTAGTTTCCCAGAAACCGGGATTGAGCTAAACATGTCTAGTATGATTTAGCTAAGGATTACAGTCAATTGTGCGATCATGATTCTCGAACAGACCGAATGCATTGTGGGTGATTATTTCTTCTCATCTGCGCCGGGCTCGTCTCCAGTCTCCGTGAGGGGTACGTCGTCATCTTCGGTCACGACCTCACCATTGACTGAGTACGAGGCGTATTTATAATAATATGACATCACCATGAAGATTATCATGACAACCAACAACAGGCCCGCGAAGAAGAAGAACTCGTGTGCCTAGAGAAACAGGGACGCAAACAAAATCAAAGCAAGCTCGCTGCAGGCATAGAACTATTAAAGTGCCACTCAACCCCAATTTTTTTATTCTATTTTCGAAAAGAAGATAATTTTGAGTAATTCTACGAAGAGTGATAGAGTGATAGCTCTATTGAACATGACGAACATGATGTACTTTATTAGCACCTTGTACAGCAGATGGTACATTGGATAGTTGCTAATAACCTTGCATTATGTATTACAAACAATGTTAATTGATTGTATTGGGGGGGGGGGGGGGGGGTGTTGGACCCTTCCAATACCTGAAGCTTCAGTTCCGCTCAAGGCTTTCCTCCTCGGAATTTCAATAGTTTTGATGTTGTTGGAACCTGGCCGTAAAATGTATCCAACTATCATTATTGATCACAGGTTTTTCGGTGAGACGGCAAAAACACAATACAGCTGGCGTTAAGGTGATGAAATTGGACAGCATAGAAATTCGTTTCAGAAACATAATTTCGACACTTGAGTGGTCAACCGGTATTGTAGATCTGTGTTAAAAGGTATATTTCGCGCCTAAGGGCCAATTCAATAAAATACCTCATTGTTGTAGTTTGAGAAATGCATATCGAAACGCTTTCTTCCCCCCACCCCCAGGACATTTTTTGTTTGGACCACTCCACCCTCTTAGGCACGGGATTTCCTTTCATGGGTCGGTGTTTAACAACAAGTTTAAGTAATGGTTCGTAAAAGAACTGGAGCAAGATCTATTGTTCCGCGGCAATGAATGTGATTTCAATAATCCCACATAGAAAATGGTTCCATTTCTTCTAAAGATATCTCTTGACCAGTGGTATTGATGTTCTCAAATTAAAATGCATGAAATCGCTCGTTGTGTATATGTTTTTGATCCCAAAACAAATTCAGCCAATAGAAAGACACCTTTGTGCATTCCTGGCCGTTGAGTGCTCCTGTTCTTACGCGAACCATTACTTAACTGTATTTTCACCAAGACTTACATTGCATGTTGTAGTTTCAGGAAATATCCAAAAAATTACATTCAAACAATCGCTCGAAAATCCAACCACGGGCGCTAGGATCTTGCTACATTTTGAACCGATTGCGGTTGTTACTGAAAAGTTTGTAAGATCAACTTCTTTAATCTTAGATACTTTCCCATTTTAAACCACTCGCTGTTGTTACTGAACAGTTTGTAAGGTCACCTTCTGGATCATCAATCATAACAATAAACCAAGGAAATAGTATTACTTTTCCCCGAAAGTTCAATCCTAACCTCCATCAGTACACAATGCATGTGGTAAAAAGACACAAACACGATATCTGTTTGTGAAGCGGTTATTCACGTAATACGTTAATAAGTTTAATAGTAAGTTACTTTGATAGGAGATCTCGCACAGCCAGAAGTCTGAGTAATTGCATCACCCTTATTCAGCGTCGCGAAATAGCGCTCTTACGTCAGTATCGCCTGTAACTAAACATAGGTAACGTCTCCCACATGAGTTAGACGGCTGCTCTCTCAGATATAACGACACTAAAGGTATCTGTAAAGACAGTAACGAGGAGGTAACTGGCGACGAGGACCAGGTCTGGAGGCGAAACATTTTAGGCACGTGCATTCAAGCATCGTCTGACCAAAGTTCAATATCGACATGCAAATAATTAATACAGGTCCATCCGGCTAAGCGACCTGAACTGCATGCTAACGACATGAGTGTCCTGGGCTTCGCGCTTCCACGAGTTAAAAACGGCTTTTTCCAATACTGCAAAAATTACAAACAATTCTGACTACACTGACAAGAGACTTCATAAGTACAGTTTATTGTGGGATAGTCGCCAGACAACTCCGTACTACAATACAATTAACTAATATAAATTGTATTCCTAACTAATGGGAAACTGCCAGATACGAAAAACCGCTTAAACCACGAAAAAAACCACCCTGGGGTTGTGGCAAAAAAAAGTTGGGGGAATGCGGAAACGTACTCCTCGACCTAATGCAGCAACCCAACATTCTTTCTCCGTGGGCATCGACTTACTAAGTAACCGTGCTATAATCAATAAGATATATAAATTAAATTCGAAACAAACGTGGAGCTGACTGGCCTAGAATGACTACTTCTCCCGCTCGAATCATTATACAGTTGAACCTCCCGTAAGCGACCACCCTCGGGACCTGGAAAAGTGGTCGCTTACGAGAGGTGGTCGCTTACGAGAGTAACCAGCACAGGAAGCCTAAATTTTAGTAATATGATATCTGGTCTCTAGGGACAGGGAATATCAATGCAACAACATATTTTATCACTACAGTTTATTATTATGGATTTGTAGTGATCCAACCTCAAAACCTTTAAAACTTTCAGCGAACATGAACTTCAACAGATAAACGGGGCTTGATAGTGTCAAAAAAATATTTACAGTTTATGGCTTGAAAAACCTTTTAATCGAGGATTGTATGAACGATTTCAGTTGTACGGTCGCTTACCGGAGGTAAAATAACAAAGAAAGATCCAACTCTCAAACCCAAAAGGTGGTCGCGGTCGCTTACGAGAGGTGGGCGCTTAAGAGAGGTATTCAATGCAGTGTTTTGACTAAGAGACAAAACGGGCTTTTGGTAAATGGTCGCTTAAGATGTATATGCTAGAAGCATTACCCGTAATGCTATAGTCTCCTCCCCAAACCTTTTTACCGTGCCGGCAGAATATCTATTTCTGACTATATCGCTCCTGCGTCGCTCAAACGTCAGAAATTACATAATGTAGGGCTGGCAGTCTGATTTATGCTAATGAGGCAAACTGTAAACAATGACGTCATCTGAAATCACCCATTTCTCTGTGAACTTGGCACTGACTTAAACTGCAGAGTTTATATATGAGTTTAGATATCCATACTCTACTTACCATGTTATCAGTAATGCGTGCCTCGGCAAACACCACCACAATAGCGTTACCAATGGATACTGTCAACAGCCAGCCTGCCATAATACACGATTTCATACTGATGGGGGCCTGGGGAGAGACAATACATCAGCATCTATCTGAACTTTTAAGCGGTTTGTATCAAACTCATTAATAATTCATGAAAGAAAAACAAAGGAAATCACTGAGCGATAAGTGATCTGTAAATCTGATACATAAACTTTTGCTGCTATTTCCTCGGCCGAAATAGGTATCGCCAAAAGAAATGAAAACACGACTCTATATATCTAGGCTTTATACATAACCGCCTTCCGGTTAGCTCAGTGGTTAAGCGCCGGTCTATTGTGCGGGAGGTCGCGGGTTCAACCCCGGCCGGAACAACACTCAGGGTCTTAAAATAACTGAGTAGAAGGTGCTGCCTTTGTGATCGAACTGCAAATGGTTAGACCTTCACGTCTTCTCGGATAAAAACGATAAATTGTAGGCCGTCGGAGACGTCCATAGAAGGGCTTTAAGCCTGTTGAGGTTCTCCGTCCACCTTCGAGTGGTAAAACAAAATAAATAAATAGACGTTTCGGTGTCCGTGCTTTCTGCTTCTGTAACTATTACGTAAAGCCTTTCCAATAGGATCACAAGCTCAATTCTTTGGTTATTAAAGTGATATATAATGCAGCACGTGACTGTTTCCTGCAAAAGGCCTAATGTATTGGATATGTAGAGGAAATCGCATGAACGCGAGTGCTATACGGGATTTGTGGGCACTGAGTGATATTTTGAAAGTTCTGATGATAATTGCACGAGCCTTTAAGCGAGTTTCAAAATATCACTCAGTGCCCATAAATCAGGTACAGCACGAGAGCAGTTCATGCGATTTTTTGTTTATAATATTCTGAGCAAACATTTGCTGAGCATATGCACCTGTGCATTCTATAGCCTATTTATGCACTCGTTATTGACCAATCAGGATCCAGATATTTGTTGAGTATATTATAAACAATGGAACGGCTCGCCATTGTATGTCCGATACAGTTCGGTCGTGAATGTCGTGAATTATACTTGTAAGACTCTCTGTAGACCATGATGATATGATATCAGGAGCCCGTTACCACGAGCTCCTAAGGAGAGGAATCGCTCACTTGATTTATTAATGAAATGACAATATAAACTAACTAAAATCCTACCCTGAAAAATAAAAAAAACCTAACCGGTCAGTAAACAAGATCTTACACCCACCTAGAGCTAGGGTTCTCAAGAAAATGGTGAGGTAAAAAAAACGTCGCAACCAATACACTAAACAACCATCGTCGCTCAATTGCTGTCAAAATTGTACATTTTAAAACCACTGCTAATTTATGTTAGTTTATATGGTCATTTCATGAATTAATTAAGTGAGCGATTCCTGTCCTTAGGAACTCCTCCCATTACCAGGAGCGTCCATCTTCCCCATTGGTTCTGTTCCCAGCACAGGAGTAGATACGGCTATATTTAGAATTGCATTTCGCGCAAAATAAACAAAGGCCATGTTGTCTTAGCCAATGAGATAGCTATACGTCACTTCTCATTATTATTCATTACCATTCTTCTCACTTTCAACACGAGAATTCTAATTCTAAATATAGCCACGTCTACTTCTGTGCTGGGGGCCCAGCCCATGACATAGGAACGCTCCTGGTAATGGGCTCCTGATGATACGAAAGTTCAAGCTTGGATGCGTAAAAAGAATAGCAGTATAATTTAGTGTTGTTTTTAGTATTCCCCACGAGAAGTATGTAACAATAGCTACTCCCTCGCAAAGCATCACGTTCGACAGAGTCATCACAGTGTGGCTACAGTAACTGGGACCGCTAAGACAACAAGGACTAAACACATTGAAAAACGAAAATATAGCATTCCACATTACAAGTCACAGCATATCCACGCAATTTACTTCATTCGAAAGACTAGACATTCGAAGAACTAGTCCACCAAAGTCGCCTTGTACTGAATCGAAACTCGAGCAAGTTGACATGCTGTTGTCTTGTACTCGGAATGCTTTGTTTTAGTTCTGCAATGTGATTGGTTCTCGTTGTCTAAGTGGACTCGGTGTTTCAGTGGTCGCACAATAAAAAGGCGCAATTTATCGTGGGTCTATAATTACCTGCGAGTAGGCAAACTCCAGTCCAGTGATCGAGAAGAGCACCTCGCCACTCGTGAGAGTGATGTACTGCGGGATTTGCCACAGCATTGATATAGACATCGGTTTGATATCAGTGTATTTAGTCATTTCAAGCTGGAATAAAAACAACAACATTAACATGGAGGCGGATCCAGGGGATCGCAACCCCTCCTATGACTCCTGGAGATCACTAGATTAAAAAAGTATGACTTGCTTCTAGCTATACTATAGGAATGATTAAGTAACCTTTTCTTCGAACACCCGGGACGTGATATGTAATCACAGCAATAACACTCCTGGCGATGATGAAAATGGCACTGATTAAGCCAGTGAACCAGGACGACGACGACATGTAGTAAAGTGTTTTCTCCCGACATTTGGTGTCTAAGGCCCGATTCAAACGTCGAACTTTTCATGCGCCGAACGCAATAGAAACAAAAGATAAATAGGCGGCTTCTTCTGATCTAATTAGGTTCGGCGCATGAAACGTTCGACGTTTGAATCGGGCATAATATTTCCTTTATTTGCCTTTAGGTGTCTTTTACAACCAGCTTTTTGAAGCTGAAATATGATCAGGACAGAGTTCCGTTCAGGCCGAACGATAAACCGCGTTACTTACTTTCTTACGTTCGCGTTCTATTTTGAACGTAAAATTTAGAGTTTTCACGTTGCGTTTTTGCAGAGAACGGTCACAGTGTAGGCGACTACGTCCATTAAGTCTATTGTTTTATGTCGTCGTCCCAGACGTTGTCGTGGTGGTTGCTTATGTTTTGGAACTTGTCAGTTGTAGATATAATTACACATAGAGACCTAACAATGTGGGAAACGATTGCTACCTAACAAGAGGGGTAGATTGTTATGCCAGTGTGGTCATGAATACATCATGCCTAGAGTCCGAACTGAGCGCTTCATCAAACGCTGTTTCATAAATAGGTGTTTTTTCATATGATTTAAACTATTGTATCTTAAATTATTAGTCCTTAGTTTCTCAAATTTTAATTATCCTAGGATGAGTGTAAACTTAAACGTGTGTTTCAAGTTACAAATAAAGACTTGTTAGTTTTTAAAGGCCCCATTGAAAAGCCAGAGAACAACGAATCAACGACTGAATAGAGGGAAAACGAAAATACTAACTACAGCATCGACACAGAACAAGATCCAGCCCTCACCTTGCCTGCCTTGTTTGGGTCCTCTCGTATGACAACAGTAAACACGCCACCATTGCCAAAATATATTTGTTTCTAAGATCAACATATCAAGATACAAAATTATTTCGTTTGTAATGGTATATATGATTTTATCACTAAATAGCTACAAACACACTACATTGCCTATTATTTAAACTGTACAAAACCTTATGCAAAGAAATACAACAATAATACTATTATTGGACTCATTCCCATCCCGAATTCTGATTGGTTGATTCACCTGCAAATAACTGAGTGCAAATAACTGCAAATTCTTCTGAGCACGCGCACTATTGACCGATCCTTTGCACAGCTCTGAGAGCTGTTGGAAGCTCAAACTTCCAGTTTACGGCGAAACTCTGTAGGCAGTTATGTTTTGTCGAATGATAAAACAATTTT
Organism: Actinernus sp. WN-2022; assembly: GCA_030867875.1. NCBI lineage: Eukaryota > Metazoa > Cnidaria > Anthozoa > Actiniaria > Actinernidae > Actinernus > Actinernus sp. WN-2022. The sequence continues at coordinate 129,193,007 of JAOWCC010000577.1, forward strand.
TTTAACTTGGTTATCACAAAATATCATGATCTGTCCATGTCACGCTACAGTTATTTGGTTGGATTAGAAGTGTGTGTAAGAGAAAGGGAAGCCATTTCAGTGTGACGAGGGAACCATAATACAGGATATTAGCAATAACTTGTCATAAATTACCTTGAGTAGCTCCACAGAAGTATTAAACTTCTTAACTCGTATATCGTAACTGGAAAAGAAAGAAGAAATAACTCACGCAATGCACCGAAATAGTGAATAGTTCAATCAAGCATTGAGGGAAGGGACTTTAACTGTTTGTAGCCAATTAACAGCCACCAATCTAACGTTGACTCCATACATGCACAACACCATGACATAGCCCCTTTAATTGTTTGTAGCCAATTAACAGCCACCAATCAAACATTGACCCCATACATGTACAACACCATGACATAGCCCCTTTAACTGTTTGTAGCCAATTAACAGCCACCAATCAAACATTGACTCCATACATGTACAACACCATGACATAGAACAGCCACCAATCAAACATTGACTACATACATGTACAACACCATGACATAGCCCCTTTAACTGTTTGTAGCCAATTAACAGCCACCAATCAAACATTGACTACATACATGTACAACACCATGACATAGCCCCTTTAACTGTTTGTAGCCAATTAACAGTCACCAATCAAACATTGACTACATACATGTACAACACCATGACATAGCCCCTTTAACTGTTTGTAGCCAATTAACAGCCACCAATCTAACATTGACTACATACATGTACAACACCATGACATAGCCCCTTTAACTGTTTGTAGCCAATTAACAGCCACCAATCAAACATTGACTCCATACATGTACAACACCATGACATAGCCCCTTTAACTGTTTGTAGCCAATTAACAGCCACCAATCAAACATTGACTACATACATGTACAACACCATGACATAGCCCCTTTAACTGTTTGTAGCCAATTAACAGTCACCAATCAAACATTGACTACATACATGTACAACACCATGACATAGCCCCTTTAACTGTTTGTAGCCAATTAACAGCCACCAATCAAACATTGACTCCACACATGTACAACACCATGACATAGCCCCTTTAACTGTTTGTAGCCAATTAACAGCCACCAATCTAACATTGACTACATACATGTACAACACCATGACATAGCCCCTTTAACTGTTTGTAGCCAATTAACAGCCACCAATCAAACATTGACTACATACATGTACAACACCTTGACATAGCCCCTTTAACTGTTTGTAGCCAATTAACAGCCACCAATCAAACATTGACTCCATACATGTACAACACCATGACATAGCCCCTTTAACTGTTTGTAGCCAATTAACAGCCACCAATCTAACATTAACTACATACATGTACAACACCATGACATAGCCCCTTTACTTGTTTGTAGCCAATTAACAGCCACCAATCAAACATTGACTACATACATGTACAACACCTTGACATAGCCCCTTTAACTGTTTGTAGCCAATTAACAGCCACCAATCGAACATTGACTCCATACATGCATAACACCTTGACATAGCCCCTTTAAGCTCATCACGTGTACACGCAACCTTGACTACTGCTGACCCCAACGGAGAAAATTTGATTTGCATTCTTGACGAAGAGCGGCTAGCGTGAGCAACAACGTAAAGCGACAACAAACGCTAACTAGCGGGCAACAAGATACTTACTGACTGGATAAGATCTTGTTGTAATGTGTGTTCGACATCAGGTCCGTGACGCCACTGTAGGTCAAGGTCTTGTTTAGTTCAATGTCCACTTTGTTGGCGATTTTCCCACCAAGGTAAACGAATCTGTGTGTAAGAAAAAGAGGGAAATTTAGCATTGAGTATAGCCTCGTGTTCACAAATGTGACATAAGTGTAAGGCTAGTAAAGCAATAGGGCACGTTCGATATATCAAAACTTCGAGCTCGAGGCTTTCGGGACAAAGCTTCTATGTTCTGGTTAAGTCTCTACTGGGAATTGAAAAACAAACAAAACTCTGACCAAATATAGACGTTTGTCCTGAAAGCCTTGGACTCGAGCTCGAATTTTGAGATATCGACCGTTGCCATTGTAAATCAGTTTCCTCGCCTAACGTAATTTAATTTAAATCAGTTCGCCGTGATTTTTGAGCTAGTGTACCAAGGGCACCCAACGAAGTTTTCGGTTAAAAAGCTGTTCGGGAGAGTAAGTTAGCCTAAAACTTTCGGATTTCAAAAAATTGTCCCTGGAAAATGTTTTCTGAAATACTGGATAGAAAATTTGTATTTAATCCCTAGAAAATTATAGAAGAAAAGGGAGACTAAAAGGTTTCCCCTAAAATATTCGTACGTCCCAATTCGTCTGATCAATAGAGTCAGAATAACACATTTTCATTCCCTAAGAATTGCCTAGGCCATCCCTATTTTTTTCTCCGTTTCTCATCGTCCGACCGACCCATTTTTGTGGCTTTTTGTAAATATAAAAAAAAAATTGGGGGGAGGGGTAGGGGTGAAGAACCCCTAGAGCAGCTCCTGGAAGCTCATGCTCGAGGGTAGGTTACACAATAGTTTCGGCGGTGCATTTGTAATTCCATGTTTGTAGCGTATACGGACGACGACATCGATGGTTTCGTCGTCCATGTTGGTTTGTAACCTCGCCCGTGCAACCGCGTCTTATTAGTTCCAGTCTTTCCGCGCATTTTTTATTGTTATTTTTTTTTTCTCACCCGACCGACCGACCCAATTTTTGAAAACCCCACCGATGAGAAACAGAAAAATAAATAGGGATGGCCCTAAAGGAAAATAAAATCCCTAAAAAATTCGTACCTCCACAAAACTTTGCAACATGAAGTTACTTGGGCTAGAAAATTCTTGTTTATGTTCTAGACTACTAACAAATTCGTAGGCCGGGAATATTTTGCCATAGTATTTTCGGTTGACGCGATTTCCACCTAGAAAATCCGAACAGCTAATAGCTTTCTAGAATACGTCAAAAGACATAGTAGGCGCCTTAAAATGGCTAGATAAGCTGCAGACAACTGGTTTCAAACGAATTTCAAAAAGTACTCGTTGGTAAGGTTTACCAGTACACCAAGGGCACCCCCAGTTTCGCTCCCTTTTCAAAGCAATTGCACGCGTAATAGTGCATTATCGTTATTCCAATTCCCGCCATTTTTGAGCCGGGTGTACAAAATGTGGATAACGCTATTGAACTGAATCTATGCCGCCAACATAAGGCTGGAAACAGGTCGTATATTCGGCGGTATCCCACGGATTGTATCCAACAGGTTGCATCATCTTGTATGCAATGGTGGGTTTCCCGCCATAATGTGCCACGCGCGTCTGTCACGGCGGACTTCCAGTTTGTTTTACCGCCGAAAACTCGTTATGCAGCGCGCAAATTGTTTCGTGTAAGTTTTATGGCCATGGGTTAACATAGTTATGCAATGCTTTCTCGTGGTACACCGTGCATATCTCACATGTAACTTGAGGTTTTTTTGTATATTTATACACACTCGCCTCAAGACTCGTGTGTATTCTGAAAAGTCACTCTGGCGGATAATTCTCTTCCGGCCCGCACAAGCGGAGCACCATACGTTTAGCATGAGTGTGAATTTTTTACAACAACATCAAATTTTCTCGCGTTCTGATTGGCTCTCCGCTATATGCAAAAGTACAATGAAATGACGTCACTCGCAAGCCGTGGTAGCTTTGCAAAGTGCTTTCACGGCGAGGTTTGTGAATTCAAATGGATGTTAACTTCGCTTCCAAAAACAAGAAAGTGAGGATTTCACAAGCATTTTATTAATAGGAGAAGTCAATCGGTGAGTCAAACTTCTTTGTAGTGTGCCATTTGGCAAAATGAGAGTTTTCTCTTGAGTGGAGAAAGTTTCGGCGAATTTGTACTTGTAGTCAGACTTTGTGACTAGTTCTCTCAGAGCTAAGAAGTTTTGAATTATATAACAATAACTTTTCTGATCCAGAAAAAAAAAACTGAAAGGATTTCACATGCATTCCGTCAATTACAGAAGTAATTAGCCATTTGTCTAAGAAAGCTTTCTCTCGGCAACGGTAATTAGAAGTGTTTACGTTTTGACTTTCAATGGCCTTTTTCGACTCGAAAGCAGTTTATTACGCACTCAAGTGCTTCGTCGTTGTAAAAAACAAATCGCACACATTTTGCCATTGTCTGTACTCGTATTGATCATAGAAATGACGCCATAAAATGTCCCAAACTTTGCAGTGAAACAACTCGCTACGCTCGTTGTTCCACTTGAGTTTTGAACATTTTATGGCGTCATTTCTATGATCAATACGAGTACAGACAATGGCAAAATGTGTGCGATTTGTTAAGTTGCTGGATGTTCTTGCCCGCCCGCCTCGTGCACCTGCGCGCGGAACACGTGAGGTTTTTGAGACCTGAATCGTCCTGTTCGATTTTGTGTGGCTAGTTAACGCCGTCCTGTCATTCACATTCAATTCTCCCGTTTATGGGAATTTGTGATTTTCCAAATTATATCTCAATGATCAGTCTGAATTTTTGCCGTAACGCGTAAACTTTTCAATTTCCCAATTTAAATTCATATATGCGCGTGCATCTCTTCGTATTTGACTATTGGGAGCTCCGCTCATAGACTTGTCTATGTAATAAATTGTTTATCATACCACATCTAATATGAAAAAAACTCTGAATTTCTAACGAGAAATATGAAAAACGACCTAATATGAAAAACAATGTTTCCCTTACCTTACAGCTCTGTTTGAAGAAACTATGCTGAGAGCAGAAACTATCAGCCTTTGTTAAGCCAAATTTGGGGGCGCGCTTGCGCTGAAAAAGGTTTCGCGCGCTAAAACCTGATTGGCTTACTCCAACAGCCCCATTTTGATTGGCTCGCGCGCTTAAAAAATCTTTTAAGTGTTGAATAAACCTGTGCAAACCTTTTCGTGATCCATGTAATACGCTCGCATATTTGCATTCGTTTTATCCCGTACTTGCACTCGAAAACGCTAAGTCGTATAATAATTCATGGTATACCACAAGAATTAAAGCATTTCGCCACTAGTATGCTCTCGATAAATCCTTATCCAGTGGATAAATGTTAACCAAACTAGCTTATTTTATCAACTGGATTGGGATTTATCTGGGCCCGATTGTTCGAAATAAGGGTAAGCGCTACCCCGAGATTCAATCTCTAGCCCGAGGGTAACCCGAGGGTAACCCGTACAGTTTAACCTCGGGTCAGCGATTTAACCCCTGGACTTCGAAGAACTGGGCCCTGGTGTTAGCGCGTAATGGTATTACTCCATTCAGTTCCCGCCATTTTCCGAAAATCTATAGACTATCTATTGAGTGCGTAATGTTTTCCTTATAAGTATTCACAGGGGTTACAAGTACGCAAAAAACTTCGGTTTTTACGCAAATTTTGAGCTGTGGGACCGAAAGTTTGACATATAGTTGTGTCCACAGGTCTGAAATAAAAATGGCAATAGAGTGAAGTTAAGTTACAGCTCAACAACAGCTGATAAGTCAAGATCTTTGCTTTCTCTTTTATAAAGCTGTGCTTTAGACTTTCAATAATGAATATACGATGATAACAAACGTAAGGCATCAATTTTTGCCAGGCGTTCAAAGACAAGCACATGCACGGAGTGGGACACAAGTGGAAACGTGAAGGACCTAATTCTTTTAAGGTATTTATCTATTTATCTATTTTTCATATATTTATGACATTCTTACTGGTTAGCTCAGTTGGTAGAGCACGGTCTAGAGTGCGGGAGGTCGGTGGTTCGAATCCCGGCCGCGTCCTTGGGCTGGGACGCTTATAAGCCGTTGGCCTTGTCTCATTCTAATCAGTATTTGAAGGGGACGTGAAAGAACCTGTTGTACTACTCGAAAAATAGCAGGGGATTGTCACCCGGTACAGCAGTCTGGCCATTGCACTAACCACACACTCAACATTGTAAACTGCGTGGCAGCTATTAGCGGCATAAGCAGTCCGAAAAACATTCACTGACGGGATATGTCAGTAATATGTAAAGCGCCATGAGACTGTGGTGATATGGCGCTATAGAAATATGGCCATTATTATTTATTCGGACACAAGGTCACGGGAGAAGAAACAATAGGATATATGAAAAGTAATGTACACAAATAATGAAAGAATGAACAGAAACGATAAGGGCTAAAGAGTCTGAAGCTACAATACAATCTAATAGAGCGTAAACTGAACCTAGAACAGCTATATATAACTTCCAGTGATAAAAGAAAAAACGCAAGCACTTATCAAAGCATAAGAGCAGCAGCTTAACATTTACAGACGGGTGATAAGTTAGGACGACGACAAAGCGGACAGATAATGCGCCAGGTTCGAATGTTGTCGACGTCAAAAGTGGATATAGAAGTCTGTTAGAGAGTAAAGTTTTAAGACGAGTCTTGAAGGCAGCAGTACATTCTGAAGTACGGACAGTTAGAAGTAGGGAATTCCAAAGAGGACAGATACGCACAAAAAAAAAGAGTTACGGAACGTAGAAGTACGGGCTGGATGGAGAGATAGATCCAAGCCAGACGAGCCTCTACGAGTCCTAGAGCTAGAGAAGTGCAGGAAGTCGGAGGTGTCAAGCAAAATATCGCCTTTAGTACAACGGAAGAGAAATAAAAGATCAAGATATTCAAGAAAGAAGGAGAGAGGGAGGAGATTAAGATGGATGAGCCTTGATTTATAACCTAATTCAAGACGGCGCAAAATGACGCGAGTATATATAGCTCTTCTTTGTACTCGTTCCAAATTACGCAGGAGGTAGATGGAACTAGAACTGAAATTTATGTGATACAATTGTAACCTCTGTATTCAGACATAGTTAATAGAGTGGAATGGTTATGAAACCCAGCGACCTTCTTTGTTATATGTCTTTGTTAGCTTTTGTCAACCGTGACCCTGCACAAAACACAATAGAAATTCCAATGTGTTAATCAATCAGCTAATAGAAACGTGTGAGTTCAGTCGTTCAGGGGACGCTAATGAACTATGACCCTGCACAATCTTTTGTCTTGCCCCCTTCCAACATAAATCGCAGCGCCTTTGTTAGCCCCTTTGAAGTTTGCCGGGTTTCATAACCATTCCACGCTATTAACTATGATTCAGATGAATGTTCTGATAACCTACGTATTTAAAGGCATCTATTTACTGTACCTGACTTTGACGATACCAGCCTTGAGCGGAGTGAGGGGATCAACGACCTAAAAAGGTAGAAAATACTTATTACATCAGAAGGCAATTTCTCAGACGTCTGGCCGCTAAAAATCAAAACTTAATTGGACTGATTCTGATATGAAACACATGCAAAGGTAGTTTGAACACATACTGAAACGTAGTGTTGGTTAATTTAATACAGTGCAGAAGTAGTTTAAACACAATGAAACGTTAGTGTTGGTTAATTACAGTGCATGCAGAGGTAGTTTAAACACATACTGAAACGTATAATGTTGGTTAATTACAGTGCAGAAGTAGTTTAAACACATACTGAAACGTAGTGTTGGTTAATTATAGTGCAGAGGAACTAGTTTCCACAATTCCATTGGTTGCCCTTTTTAGTTCACTCTTTTTATGTGTAGGTCAAATTTGAGACATTCAAGTATCTATCAGCTGGTACTCTGTACCGGTACAAAATGATTTTGCGGTACAGAGCCACATGAAAAAACAGCAGCTCCAGTTTCTTTCCAGTGCAGTTGAAATATTTTTATCGGTAAAAACCGGCATGTGGAGATCTAGAGGAATCGATCTCTGATACTGATTTAAAACCAAATGAAATAGAATTGAAACTACCAACCTTCAGTCCAACCAAGCTGTTCCCTTGGCTACCGACAACAAACGTTGATACTCCATGTTCTTTTAACTTTAGCGGGAATGTTTGGTTCAGAGGCGAGGCGCAGTTCTGGCCTTCAACTTTTAGGGAATCCAGCGTCACAGGAACGTGAATATAGGCAGTTGTCTGTCACGGAAAAAAAACACAGAAAATATCTCCTAAATGTTCTATATTTGTTTCGTCTTTTATCTCCCTCGAAAAATTATTTTAGGTTCACAATAATCTGGGTTCCCACACATTTGCAGGAAATGAAATCCCTGAATTTTCCCCGCTGATTTTACAATGACAAAGAAGCATTCTTCACTGAAATCCAGTGCATGCTCTCATTTTTCCAAATATCCAGTCGTTAGGGAAAAAAAGGCCAATACATCCCAAAGAAATAAGAATAAAAATAAGTATGTGAAGCGCTAAAATTAAAATTTCCGCCTTAATTTCCATTTAAGTTTAGGGTTTCCCTGACCAAATTCTAAATTCCCTGAAAATTCCATGACCTTTTAAAAAATTGTTTTCCCGGACTCTTCCCTGACCGTGGAGCCCGGGTAATTATTTACAGTGTGACGTACTGGGAAAGCCGCATTTCTAGAAATTGTTCACAATATTTCAATGATAATTTCCGCAAAGTGCAGAGCCTAATTTGAGACGATAAATTTAAAACAACTTTCAAGAAGCGAATTTGGCTGCCAGACAAAAGTCGTTTTTGGTTACTGTCAATCATTTGTTGTTTCGCCAATCATGATGTAACACAGGGGATACCCTTCAGATGCCTCGTCTTTTTCTAGACACGAGGCCCCCAAAAAGAATAAAGAGCATTTGAATGGTATTCCTGGCCTGAGATATGATTGGCTGTTCACGTAATTAGCATAAATGGTAGATGGTCGATAAAAAAGAGTTCTTATTTTCTGGAATGTTGTGAACACTTTATTTCAATCAATACCTGATCCACAGCCACAGTCGTATCCAGTCCAGTACCAGCGAGTTGCAGTGTACACGGCGCGGCATTGATAATCCTCAAATTAGCGAATCCATTCGGAGGCTGAACCACGTGGATACGACTTTTCTATAAGCACGCAAGAGGAAAAATAACAACAATAAATATAAAAATTACAACCTGTCATAAAAAAAAACTCAGATCAGCTGGTTCCGGATCTGAATTTCAGTGACAACATTCGTAGACTGCAAGAAAGTTTGTTACTTTGACATAGTTTCCGATAGATCATGGATATGGAAGTAGATATCGACATATAAAAAAAAACATACATGACAACATAATACACACTATGCATAACTCGCGCGGTCACAACACGAAAAAGAGGCCGGTAGGTCCTCTGGAATGTTGAAGTTGAAATACTAGCAGGAGGTGTGAAATGTGTTGAACATGATTGTTTAGTTGAAAAATGTTGCTAATCTGTCCTCGTTTATCCTTTACTTTTCTTTATAGTACAACCAGCCAGGTAACGGCATTGTTTCACTGAACATTCGTTCAGTGCGTTTCACAATCTCCCCGGGCGTTTCAATTTCAACATTCCAGAGGACCTACCGGCCTCGTTGACATGCTAGTTACCAGGGCCCGGTTCCTGAAAGCCCGATTAGCGCTAATCCTGGATTAACTCTCAACAAAACATATTAGTTATCATGGTAATTAACTCTGGATTAGCGCTAATCGGGCTTTCAGGAACCGGGCCCAGGACTTATGCATAGGGTCTATAAGATAATCCTTTGAATGACTTCGAATACGTCAGTAACATTAGTACAATCCAATTGGATGAATACGAAATGGTCATCCACCGTTAAATTGTCGGCAATATAGTCTAAATTGAAATATATTTTAGATTTTGTAAACAATTGGATACAAGTGTGAGCCATTTGGGGCCATCTTCGTGTGATCTTGTTACAATAGGGACATCCGTGAAAAGTCATATTGTCAGAAAACAATAGCTATTTTGTCGTAGGGGCAGCCGTGATACGCCACCCGCGAATTTCAAAGCCCAATGTGGCCTATATTCGTTACAATTTTCCAATTTAGACTATATATTGCCAACAATTTAACGGCAATTTGTTCCAACAGTCGGGTTCGATGTAATGCGTATGAATACATCTCTCACCTGTACAGCCATGTGCAAGAAAGCCGCGAACACAAATGACACGGCTGCTAACAGCATGCCAGCACACATGCGCTGTAATGGCCTGTGGGAAGGAGAAAATATGATGTGAGGATGTCAGCTACAGAACCGAGTAATCTCTAAAGTCATAGCTATTTTGAATTTAGTGACTGGCGGCGATTACTTTCTAGGGAACGTTGATTTTTAGGGTATATTCATACTTTCCAACATTTCAAAATTTCAATGCGGGACAGGATATCGAATTGGAAGAAAATGTTCTCTCTATAATCTCTGCAACCAAAATTTTGTTTTAAATAAATAAAGGCCGTGACAAGGGAAATGCGGGACAGAAACAAATAATCAGTAAAACTGTTACGCGGAAACGACAATCCGGGACATTTTCATGGTGGTGCGAGACGCGGGGCAAATGACCAAAATTTGACAGTTGATAAGTATGTACATTATTCTACATTAGCAACCTAAGACGTAGGGCTTCATATAATAATGCTATGTTGCTGTTAAAATTAACACATGTTTGTCTCTGTCCTAATATTGACGATGATTTTCGTCATAACATGGTCAAAATAGTTGTGGTCACTCGGCGTCTTGATTTTCACAACAGACAATGGAAAATGTAGGCGACTTCGGCTCTTTACAACATACTTTATGCGGTCTCGCGCGCCTCGCGTCAGCAACAACCGCCAATTTTCTCGCAATGTGATTGGCTAGTATTTTAACAGCCACGCGGCCGGCTTTTAGCGGGCTTTGCAAAGATTTGTGTAAACATCTGTTCCAAAAATCAAGAAAATGAGGATATTAAAAGCATTTCATCACTGGGAAAAGTTAATCGGTGAGTCAAACTTCCTTGTGTGGTGCCATTTGATCTTTCTCTCGAGTCGAACATACATATTTTCGGCGAGTTTGTGATTGACTTTGTGACAAGTTCGACCACAGGTTACCCGAGCTCTGTAAGTGGCAATATTGACTAACATTTGTATGGGATTTTTTTAGTCTTTACACTGTATACCTGCTGGGGTCAAAACTCGCCGAAAAACGCTGAAATTGCAACCACACATAGCCCGTGGACAAATAAACATCCTGTAAGTATTGTCGCTTTTTATTCAATATTAGGATTTTAAAAACAGCTAACGCTATACTAGGAGAAAGTTAAATATATAACTACATGTAATTAACAATTAATAAGTTAGAATAAGAAATACTAATAAATAAATACAAACAATACTAATATTAATACTAATGCTAATAAAAATAACAAAAATAAATTAATAATTAAACAACAATGATGACATGATAATAATAATAATAAAAATTGGAATTTAAAAATATATATGCAGTATAGTTAAGTTAAAATGACCTGATAAATAATGTGGCTGATTCCCTGAAGGCACTTAGACTACTAGTAGTGGGGTGGATAAAGAGAACACTGTTCCAAGCAACAATAGTCCTTGGGTAGAATGAGAACTTGTATATATTGTTATTAGCCTGGATATGGTTAAAGGGTAAAGAATTGGGTAATCTGGATAATATGTCGACGGTATAGAGGAGAGACCTCTGGAGGGAAATTAAGTCCCACTAGACCCTTGTTAATTTTATAGAACATAGATAATTGTGCTAGCAGTCTTCTATGTTCTAATGTCTCCCAACCTAATTGTTGGATCATTGGTGTAATATGGCTAGTTCTGGAATAGTCGTTGTTTACAAATCTTGCTGCTCTATGCTGGACCATTTCAATTTTGTGGATGTTTCTTTTGGTATGTGGGTTCCATACTGTTGAAGAGTATTCAAGCTGTGGGCACACAAGGCTGGAATAAACCCGGGATTTAATTTCAGGAATACATTCACCCAATATCCTTCTCAGTAGTCCAAGTGTGCTGTTATTGCATCACAGTGTTTATTCCAACAGAGATCTTTGGTTATTGTAATACCAAGGTATTTAGTTGAAGATACACTAGATATGGATTTGCCATTTAGCATGTAGTTATGAGACAGAGGGGCTTGTTTGTTAGTTATTCCGATATGGTAACATTTTGAGACATTAAAGTTAAGTTGCCATCGTTTCGCCCAGTTTTCCAACTGGTCCAAGTCCTGCTGCAGTAGGGTTTGATCTTGATGACTGTGTATTTCTCTGTAGATAACACTGTCATGTGGTTCGACCGATCTTTTAGAAGTAGAACTGAGAAATTGTCTTGAATGAAATACATAATCTTCTAGTTCGTGATTAAAATCTCTTATTCAGGATATTTACATAACATTCTTCAGTAGAAACAAACAGTTTACAGTAGCTTAGGTATTATTCGTAGAGTTCGGGAAACTGAAATAAGTGTTTACGTTTTGGACTTTTCGCCGACTCGAAGCAGTTTGTACACAATCAGTTGAAGCTAAAAGTGTTGCGTTGTTGTAAAAAACAAACTGAAGTTAGTTTTTTTTATGTCTGTCCTAATATTGACAACGATTTTCGTTATAACATGGCCAAAATAGCTGTGAGACGAAGACACCTCGTAAGTCAGGACGAAATCTGTATCAGATTTAAAGATCACTTATCTGTCGGTGATTTCCTTTGTTTTTGCTTCATGAATTAATAATGAGTTTGATAAGAGAGTATATTAACATGGTTTGCCGTGTTTTATTGTTTTAAACTGGCGGTTTCCTTTCATCGCACGTGTAAATCTATATTATAAAACAGATAAAGAAGCCTTAAATCCATGTTTTATACTATCATAAAACACTCTGGTCATTTGAGCACTCGAGGAATGTTGAAAGCACGCGACTTCGGCTTGTGCTTTAACATTTCTCTCATGTTCTCAAATGTCCATCGTGTTTTATGATAGTATAAAACATGGCTAAGGCTTCTTTATTTGTTAAACATACGAAATCATACAAATAGATCCTTCTTAAAGTGCCCCTCAACCCTTTTGCAATTTTTATATATATGAAACTTTGAAAGGTTTTGAGTACTTCTGCGAAGAATTTTTTGGCTTACAGAGAATACTCTGTGTTCTATGCTTGTTTGAAATGGTGAAAATGTGACCTCTCCTGACCCATTACCGTGTAAGAAAAAGCCTGGGTCGATTCCCTATCTTACGTCACCTCATTAATGAATTATTGTCCATGACGCCTTTCTATCACAACAGTATCGATATATAGAGAATATACACAGTCTGTTAGATTTTAGTAAAGAAAACAGCTATTTTAGACAAAATGCTAAATATTTATTCAAGTTATTGCAAAGTCGAATGAATTGGATGACGTAAGATAGGGAATCGACCCAGTCTTTTTCTTACGCGGTCATGGGTCAGGAGAGGTCACATTTTCACCATTTCAAACAAGCATAAAACACAGAGTATTCTCTGTAAGCCACAAATTTCTTCGCAGAAGTATTCAAAGCCTTTCAAAGTTTCATATATATAAAAATTGCAAAAGGGTTGAGGGGCACTTTAAGAGACGTTGTAGTTATAATTATAGTGAATTGTGCGGGATGGAGTATGTTCACTGTGTGTAAAGTCTATGGTTTACGTTCTTTCCTACCCATTCGGTACTTTTTATAACGTGCTCTTACTTGACAAGGAGTTTGCACTTGCTGAGGAGTGGGTAGATAATATACCCAAACACAGGAATGAGGATGAGAATGAAGACAGGGTTCAGGGCCTGAAACACAAACAAGATGTTACACACACACAAGCCTGTTAAATATCGGTAGACAAAGATAAGCGTTATCAGAGCGGGATTCGTGTAAGTGTGAACAAAATATGGCAAACGGTAGCCGTATTGTAGTTATAATTCGCCTGCATCGGATGAGTATACACAATGGGAGAAGTAATTTGAATGTTACATCGTGTCATAGAGTGAATTTCGTAGAAGTGTGAACGAAATGCTGTACCATAACCACAGAGCAGATTTCGTATGAGTGGGACAAACTACAGCACTGACTACAGCACGGTTACCGTACAGCTTGCCGTGACGTTGAAATGGTTTCCCATTGTATTCGTTCTGCTGATCCATCAAATCACAGAGTTACAGTCGAGCACGGCTACGGACATGCCGTAGTTTGTCCCACTCATACGAAATCTGCTCAAGTGTAACTTTACCGTAACGTAACTCTGTAATTTGATTGGATCAGAAGGGAATGGGGAAACCATTTCAATGTCACGGGGGTTAATCATGCGGCGGCCACATTGGTTAGAAACAATAGGCTTTGTCCCGTCAGCCCACCGGCCGAGCAGTTTCAGAACGAATTTAGCTGGCGAAAACAAAGCTTTTTATTCTCCTGGGACTCAACATGGCCGTCGTGTGATACAATCCCATGCTGAGTAATCCGAAACATGGTCGTGCTGACAAACGGTACCGTATTACGATAAGTAGATATTTCCCACTAATCTATGACTGAAATCCAATACATCTGGAATACATGCATCAACGTACCTGTATTTGATCAGGCTTCATAGTTCCTAGTATCCCCTGAATTGTTGGAAATCATGCAGCAGAAATTAGAAACCACACACAAAAACAACTGAATAGCGTATACAAGTGATAGCATGTTACCGGTGTCACAGCGATTTCGCCCCCCCCCCCCCCCCCCCCCCAGTGAATTCGCCCTCCCCGGGGCGAGATCACTAGTGAATTCGCCCCCCCCCCCCCCCTCTCAGTGAATTCGCTAGTGAATTGTAGTCGTAATTCTTATTGAAATCGTCCCGCCTCAGAAAATAGAGGCAGTACATGTCAACGCATTGAATAAAATTTATAAATCTAAAGTTTAAAAAAAAATTAAGTGTAAGACCTCTTTAGCTACTATTACTGACTACAAAAATACGCGAGTCGGTAACACTCCTTTTCTTCGGAAAGTCATTTCAATTTTTCCCCCGAATTTTGTGTTAATTACACTGCTAGAAAATTGCAAAACTTACCACCGTTTTATCTTCTCATTAGTTAATAAGCTGTTTATCCAGAAAGGTTTACCTAGTTAGAACTGATCTAATTACCGAATTAACAAGCGCCGTTAGCTCAATTGAAATAGAACAAAGCACGCGAGTCGGTAACACTCCTTCATTCGGCAAAGTTCTTTCAAAATAGATGGATCGACGCGAGCATTACGGGTTATAAAAACTTACATACCACGATAATTACGTCAACTTCATTATGGATTTCATGCATGTAAAAATCATCAGGCTATTTGGCAGTTGTTTCCAAATACGAGTCCACTCGCTGCGAGTCCGTCGTTTTAGATCTTAATTAGTTCATTAGCTTGTTTATTCAGGAAGTTT
Source organism: Actinernus sp. WN-2022 (assembly GCA_030867875.1). Lineage (NCBI taxonomy): Eukaryota > Metazoa > Cnidaria > Anthozoa > Actiniaria > Actinernidae > Actinernus > Actinernus sp. WN-2022. Next base: position 129,208,252 of record JAOWCC010000577.1, read on the forward strand.
TCACACTTGAACATTCGGCAAAGTCTTTTCAAAGTAGGCGGATAAACGGGTTATCAAAACCTTTAAGTATCCACAATAATTACATCATCTACATGTTGGCTTCAGGCAAGAAATACTAACAACTAATCATTCGAAGATTGACGAAGATTGTATGTTGCACTGCTCGCCCGAATGAAAATTGCAGCGTTTACCGTAGCTACCAACACGAATTTTGTCTAAGAAAAGTGAAGCGTGGATTTTAAAATAAAATTGAATTGCATGCCTTTATACACATTACTGATAGTTTTTTGTATTACTATTCTCCACGTCCAATACATTACAGTAATAAAAAGAAGGAAAACATGTATTCATAACCTTTTAAAAGGTTAGAGGGAGGGGGGCGAAATCGCTAGAGGGGGGCGAGGAAGGGGGGGGGGGGGGGGGGGGCGAATTCACTAGCGATTTCGCCCCCCGGGGGGCGAATTCACGGGGGGGGGGGGGGGGGGGGGGGGGGGCGAAATCGCTGGTACACCGGTACCATCTGTAGAGCCAAAAACAGGTTATAAAAGGGACAAAAAGCATAGCAAAAACAGGTTATAAAAGGACAAAAAGCATAGCAAACTTCGTTGATTTCACTGAAATTGTCAAAACAAAATATGATAAAATATAGATGAAATGACACGTAAACTAGACACAAATGACCAAACTTCTGAAACAATAGACAGTGTGTATCTCACTACAAGTTGTTGGGGTAATAATATTTGAAATACTACTTTTTACTCTCTCGAAATAAATCAACTTTGTTTCTGTTTTTGTTAGCACAATTATATTTGGTATCAAGATTTAGTAAGCTTTGGGGAATACTATTAATCAGTTTGGGTTCTAATCACTTTTATTGACAGAAAGCTACGGACCTTTCAACTTTAACAACGTCAGTAAGGTTAAAAATTAAAAGGTCAAATTTGTCGCAAAGGTATTTTGATAAAATTTGCACCGTGTGCGTTTTATAAGTTTGAACATGCACTCTGCAGTTGTTTGAAACAAAATCGTTCGACTAGATTTCGCGTAATGGATCAAAATGTCACACTTACGTCATTAGTATGTGTGATCACGATTTTGACTACCATCAGCTAGCGGTATCAATAAATTGCATACTGTTTGTGAAAATCTTAGCAGAATCACACAAAAATCTTAAAGTTATGACAATTTGTCTAAATTTGCAAAGTGGCTTCAGAGTTTGGATCGAGACACATTAAAAGGATTTGCAGGAAGCATTCGTTCGTACTTGCGTATTTGAGCACAGTTTAAGTTTTTGGTGCATTCGGCCAGAAAAAGTCCAAACAAATGTTTCTAAATATTTGATCGACTTACAATATCACCATCCATCTCCTCTGCTTGAAGAGTCCATCTTGATCCCTATAGGAACAGAAAATAATCGTTAGTTTATGGATTACAAAACAGCAACATAAGATAGGATACAATGTGATGCAAGCTGATATGACACGATACAACAGTTTATTATATAAATCAAAGAACGCACGCAATATGGACAAGAACGAAAGAAATATGAAACAGCAGGTCGGTTGCCTACATTACTGCCAAAATAGATGACTCGTAAAATCAGCCACCATATTAGCTGGTCAGCTGACCAGGACCGTTAATACCCACGTATAGCCTCCACTTTGTTGGACAAAAACAAGGGCCATGTGGCTTATACGTGGGTACAAGCATACATATCGTATTTTTATCACGAACCGGTGGGAATTTGAACAAGTTGTCTCGATTTCATGTTACGTGCTGCGTGCTTCCTCGATCGAAATCATGGCGGAATTGGAGAGGAAGGTCACTTTAGACGACTTCAAAGGACAAAACTCTGCTTTTGTAAGCCACTGCCTTCAAAAAAAAGAGACTCCAAAAGCTGTGCTGTATTTGAAGATATTAAATATATAAATGTAAATTACGAAATGTGGTGTCTGTCAGTCACAACTAGTAGTATGTCCTGGGGGTAGGGGCATTTGATCATCCAATATGGATGGGGCATTTGATCAACCGTTTTGTCATGGGGGAAGGGCATTTGATCAACCGTTTTGTCCTTGGGGAGGGGCATTTGATCAACTTTTTGTCCTGGGGAGGGGAATTTGAACAACCCAAACTTCAAATGTTGCAACATGCAAACCATTATCGACAGCACATCCATTATGATAAACGTTCTCCGTGTTCTCATCACCACCAACATGCTTTCCACACCCGGAGAGGCACCCAGAGGGGGGAGGGTTACCCACCAGAATTTTGGGTGTGGGTGCCGATGCTGCCCGGTCTCAAATCCCTGACCCTATTTCAGACCAACATAATTATATGATTTTCCATACCCTAAATCTGTACCTGTTCAGTGTACCACTCAATTATATGATTTTCCATACCCTAAATCTGTACCTGTTCAATGTACCACTCAGAAGCAGCCTTTAATTGTGTCATGTAATCCAACAACATATTTCGTCAGGGTTTGTTCTCTTTTTCAATTTATTTTGAAAATCAATGACAAAAACAAGAGAAACTATGAGAAATCAATGAACATGTGTGGTCTCATACTGTCATGACAAAAGCATACTCTATTCCAGAATAAAAATGCAAACTGAATTTATAACCCTATTTCAGACTAAAGCAACTAGAAAACCACCTCCCCCCCCCCCACCCCCCAGTTTCCAGAGTAAAGTTTACCGTTTTTAACTTCAAGAACATAAATGTTTGCCAATGCAGGCAGAATTAGCTGCCCACACAAGTGTGTCCTGTGACTTACTTGCTGATCAAACAGTGTCCAAAACACAGGCATGGGTAGAAACATGAACAGCACCTTGAACAATGCCTTGATATCGCTCACCATCTTGACCTGCAAGGTGAATGAACAATAGTTTTATGGCCAAATTAGAGTAAATCCCTACAACTGAGATCACCTCCTGGGGCAAAACTAGGATTCTATGAGAGGGGTTCAGAAGGGAGGTTCGAGCAAGAGAAAGGGTTGTGAGTGCATGAGTGCTGGCCAAAATATTTGTAAGCAAGTGAGAGAAATGGCCCCCCCTGGATCCGCCACAGCCCTCTGAATTGTTAACAAAGCATCTCTTACAAGCTGACAAATGGGATGCTACATGTACATAATATTACAAATGCTCGAATTTCGTTTTAAATCGCAACAGTAATTAATTGGAGATCTCAATCTAAGGTGTATGACTGTGATGTTCAACCTACATGTAACTGGTCTATTTCGTTTGAATTGTCATTCCAAACAAAATAGTCCAGATTCAGGTTATGCATTTAATGGTATCAGAATTTGTGTTAATTGTAATGCTTGATCTGTCACATTTCAAGACAAAAATTGACATGTTGCTAATGCAGACATTTGGCATGCTTTGTGTTTCATTTCTTTCAATCTGTTTTTTAATCGAGATTCAAGTAGGTATAATTGTTTTTTTGCTTTAATACTCACACAAAAGCCTACCCTGATATACAGAGATTCCTCCCCCAACTCTTAGTGTCAAGACTCTCTTCCTTTCATCTTGACAGAGAGGGGGAACGAATGTCTGTCTAGCAGGGTAACAAATGCCATATTGCACAAACCCAAGCACCACCAGATGGCATATTGGTTAACAACACACCAATTTCTACTTTACAGCAACGTGACCGTTGCAACAAACACAAAATCAGATACCGTTAAACCACAGTATCTTGCAAACTGTACAAAACATGATGGTGACTCACCCCATACTTATTCTCGGCCCAGTCCATCCAGTGAGCCTTTTTAATTCCTGAGTTTCTGTTTACTATGCGTTCTTTAATGGCATACTAAGGAACATAAACTTGTGAATTAAAACCTTGAATAAATGATAATAATATCTATGGGAAAGTTCACGAAAAAAGCATTTCATTTATAACTATAACTTACAAATGTAGTCCTTGATCTTCAACAAAATATTGACAGGTAGTTAAGATTGTAATACCATGATCGCCTCGGATTCCTTTGTTTGTTCACGCACATTTAATCTCTAAATTCCCGGCTCATTACAAATGCAAGGGAAATTTAGAAATATGCATTGTCTTCAACAGGGAAATTTCTAAATTTCCCTGCAAGAACAATGCATATTTCTAATTTTCCCTTGCATCATAATGAGGGAAAATTAGAAGACAATGCAGGCAGGACATGAGAGGGTGAAAAGCATCAACTCTTGCTGCCCTCTGGCATGACTAGCCCTGCGCTCCCGGGTGAAAAAACTGAACCCAAACTGACCTGGCTTCATCATAACCTTCAACGTAATCCATGTGGGATCACATATTTCAATCTGCACGTTCTTCTCTTATTTCTCAAACCCGCTTCTTCCGTGTGGGATACTTAAAACCATATACATTTTGTATGCATGACCTTTAAATATTATTTTAGTCAAGCACATAATTATATTGTGTTTTACTGCTATTCTTCTCAAAAACAACACACTTGTCCCCAGGGGAAGCCAAGGTCATTCAATCGAGCATTAAAACATTTTCGAAAGCAACTCAACTGCAACGTCTTTAGTTTAGGCAGAGAAAACTAAACTTTTCAGAGATTTGTTCCGTTCCTCGGCGATCAGAGTATTACAAAGTTATACCATGATAATTCGGGAAATTAGTGATTAAATTTCCCCTCAATCCTCGGGAGAGCTTTTAAAAGTCCCTCGGCCGAAGTGGCCTCGGGACTTCAACAAACTCTCCCTCGGCTTGCAGGGAAATTTAATCACTAATTTCCCTCTAGTCATGGTATTACTATTAATAAGGTCTACCAATATGAGAGCACTGTCTTTCTGTCTTTTCCAGAAAGTAGATACTGAGCTGATTAAAGTTGTAAACATTCAAATATTACAAATCATCATCTAGATTTAGCAAACATTGTTTTCGGTTGAGGTTCCGTTAAAAAAATATAGAAATATATCTAGAGCTTGTTAACAATAATGTGTGGCTTACCCCAAAAGCACAACTAACAAGCATCACAACATTTCCTTGTGGAGCAACAATCCTGTATTTTTTGCGACCACACCAGAACAGTGCTTGAAAAAATATCAAAGAAAATAATTAATATCACATATCAAAAGCGCTTTGCATTATCTATCAAGTGTATAACAATAATGAAGCTCTTTTAAAAATCAACATTCCTATGTTGGCTATGAGATGACAAGAACTGTGTAATTAAAATATTTATCTCTCATCTTAATCTTTAAGCCAACACCCTCTTCATTTTCTTCTACCAAGAGTTTTAAAGACCTATGAGCAAAGAACTTTATACAACAACAACAATTTATTCACACTCTCTATACTTACAAGATATTTAACAATGAGTTATAATTGACAAGATAGAGTGCTGGGATGCCAGAAGTAGCTTGGATAAAACTAATCGAGTCTGGCACCCCAAAAATGTAGTACATGTAGATTATACATGTATATGAAATTAATGGTCAGATAAGAAAACACGAACAAACGAACAGACAAAGTTTAGGTAGAGTGAGTATACATTGTAACTATTTACATCTCTATTATACAAGTCAGAGGGCAAAGGGATACACATACAAGCTGACAGGAATTAGATCTAAAATTGTAGTTCGCTTACGAGAAGACTAATATTGAATCAAAATCTGTTTTTTTAAGATTTCTTTTATATAAATTTATATTATGTAGTTGCTTGATATGTTCACAAATTGAATTCCAGATCATAATACCTTTGTACCATATGCTAAATTTTCCATAATTTGTGCAAATATTAAGTAGATTTGGAGGCAAGGCTAGTCTTTTTTAATTGGAATAATGAAAAAAAACTTTGAAACTAATTGGAAGGGTTATTACATGTATTATAAAAGTCAAACATGAAAAGAGCAGTGTGTAGATATACTACATCATTCAATTTTAAGATCTTCAGCTTTTTAAAAAGGGGACTTGTATGTGCATGAAAATGAGAAAATGTAATAATACGTATATATTTTTTTGAATAATAAATAACTTGTTGAGTGTAGTAGGGCATGTGCACTAATCTACTGGAACCTATGATCTGACCCAACTTCCCAGAGTCATTCTATTTGGACACACAAATAAATGTAAAACAGGTTTCTATATCAGCAGATAGTTGCAATGGGTGCAGTCCTGAGTAAACTATCAAAGTCAATAGAAACCAAGAGCAGGAAGTCTAACTGCTTTAGCATAACCAAGCCACCATTCTATCTATTTAATGATCAAGAAAATTGTGGAAAAACTCACCCCCCAAAAAAATTCTAGGTGTTTTTGTCTGCAGTGCACATGCAGTTGACTATATATTGATTGATAGATGGCACCTGGCTAGCCAATTGATCAGATGGCGAGTTTGCCAATAGAAGGCGGCTGGGTTATGCTAATAATTACATTTATTTAGATGGTTACCATCACTGTACTGCAGCTTACATTATTGTAAAACAGTATTGATATTTTTATCACAAATATTGATTCTACATCAAGTGAAAAGTTGAAAAGTAGAATATTTATTGATCTGAGTGTTGCATCTAAGAGTCTTACTTGTTTATATTATTAAAATAAGATATATATTGTTGCTGGAAAACTGTGGAAAATAGCCAGTTTTATTGTGCCATAAACTACAACTCTGCACGTCCTTTGGACATGCAGGTTGGCGCAGTGGTAACACACTCGCCTCTCACCGCTGCGGTCCCAGGTTTGATTCCTGGCTTGGGCACCATATGTGAGTTAGGTTTGTTGTTGATTCCTTATCTGCATTCAATAATTTTTTTCCGGGTTCTCTGATTTTCCTCCCTCCGTAAAAATCAACCATGAGTCAAGTGTAGTGTGTCCAAAACAGTTAATGTAGTGGGGAGTGTGTGAGGAGTAAAAGCAGGCCCCCACCAGCTCTAAGCTGTAATACTCAGCCTGCTATAACAAATAAAATATTTATTTATTTTATCGACTCTTGCAAAACTACCGGTAATCCTTTAATTGTTATGGATCCAGAAGCAGCGTGCAACCCTGAAGTATCCTCGCTCCCCCCTTCCATCCCCAATTCAATGTTGGGGAACAAAAGTGACCAGACCAGTACAAAATTTTATCAAACATTGAAATGAAGGGGTGTGGGAGACATGTTCCAACTATTCACGTCCAAAGCTGTAGCTTTAAGGGTGCGTTCGATTGACCTTATTCCGGAATAAGAATACACAGAATCATAACTACAAATCGCTTATTTCGGGAATTTTTAGTCCATATGGAATACAAGATGCATCCTGAATATCATATTTCAGCAAACTTTAGTAGCTTACAGTGCAAAATGTACCTGAACCAGTGATTTCCAGAGATTATTCCATCTATTCTTATTCCGGAATATGGTCAATCGAACGCGCCCTAAGTTTCACATTAAAAACATATACATGTAGCTGATGATAATCATCATAATTAATTTGTATATACAGTCATGTAGTTGCTGGCAATAATCCGCAGTTAAGCCGCCTTCTATGACAGCGCTGGATATGGTAACTTAAGCTACTGTAGGCTAGATAATTCAGTTTCTGGGGTTTTAATAAACAGTATATTATTAAATGGCAAGTGTGAATGTGACAGAGATCTGTGAATTCTTTTCAGTGCAGCATAATTATTTGAACCTACCAACAGACGTAATCATGAGGATGGCTGGGACACCAAATGCTAGTGGATAACAGTCATGACCAAAGCAGGACACATCACCTTAAAAACAATTGAACATAATAAATAATAATAGTTTAACTAGCTGCTACATGTATTTATTATAGTGCCACATCAATCAAATTTTGGCATATCAATGTTTTTGCATATTGATAAAGTAGAGTTGCTATAGTGTTTTTTTTGATACGATGGGAAGACTTACTGGAGGCCATCTCCCAAAGTGATGTATTTTTACCAGCCTGGCTACGTTTTTATGTACACTATTTCACAAGAACCCCACAAGGATAAATATAACTTTCTTCTTGTGTACAAGAAGAGAGGAAAATTATTTTTTTAGTAGACATATGCCTCCAAGGTGTTGTGTTGTGCAAGCAAGCATTGTGCATACATGTATGACGTCACAACAGAAAACTAGAAAGGCTCACGGAAACGCACATCCGTAATGGCAGACAGGATTTTACTGGTAAACTCTCCTAAAATTTTGTGGTTTAACTTCTCATTTGGGAATTTTTATTCATAATTTTGATATTTCTAACACTGATTGACCTACATGTACATGTATTGACAAAAAAAAATGGCAAATCAAAATTGTAAATTTTTGTCTTCATGTCACCATTCCAGTATACGAATAGCTGGAATAGATGAAAATCATAACAGTTCTTTTGGTATCTATTCAGTTATTGCAATGAATGGAATAGCATTCTGTTAATTCTGCACCCACACATGCAATAGCAGAATGAAAAGAACAGCGATTTATAAAAGAGGCAAAATGGCATGCATGCTTTTGGAATTTTGTGGTGGGAATCTTGTGGCATCAAAATTATGCCCTGATACTTCTCCCGTGGACATCATCAGCTGTTCCAAGAAGAGAATATTTCCTGAGAGCATTTAGCTTGAAAGAAACTGTAATGTCCCGGATTATTTTAAGCCTTTTGATTACTCACTTGATAGGTATTCTTCTATAATTCATACCAGACTTCGACTAGATGCATGTGCTCTAAATTATTATCTCTTTAAGATTGGTATCAAGATTTCTCCTGCATGTAGCTGTGGTTTTAGTAAGGAAAGTATATCACATTTTGTTTTACACTGTCCCACCTATGCTGCCCTCAGACCAAATTTGCTCTCCGCTGCTGGTCGGCTCGTTTCAAACAGATGGTTGAGCTTTTCAGACTCTCAAAAAATCTTACTTTTTCTATTTGGATCTTTCTTATTAACCAACGATGAAAATGTTGATATTTTTTACCACGTTCAGTATTATATAAGAGAGTCTAATCATTTTCATCTGTCATAACTTAATCACTTTTTTTTATTATTATTATTTCTTTATCGTAGTCTGTAGTTTGTAACGTCCGTCTCTTAAATGTAAAATACTGTATTAAAAGTGTAACGTGTGAGCCCCCTAGATGAGCTAATAGAGCTCTTGGGGTGAACTCGTAAGAAAAAAAATTGTTAAAAAAAACAAAAACTGTGAGCTTCAATGATCAGATAATGTCCAAGGACAAATATCAGGGCACATTTCAATGCCAGGTTAATGTTGTTATCATCCTTCAAATATTTTCTTTGACGTGTGCTTGTACTCTCACAGGGGGTGTATTTGCTGATATTTCCCGCTTGAGGAAAAAAGAAAATATTGGATCATGTGATGCATTCAACCAATGATGCATGATAGAAAATATTTGATGGGTTATATTAGTACTGATACTGATGGGGTTTAGCCACAGACTGATTATTTGATTGAGTGTTAAAAGTAACAAGTGATTGCTTAGCTTTTCTATTGGCTGCTTTAAATGTTTTGTAATTATCAGCCAATCAAGTTCATGTTTGGCTCATTGTATTTTTACCTGCTCCCATGATTGATTCTGTAATTACATGTACAAAAATAATTATGTACTTTGGTTTTGGTTTTACGACACTCAATCAAAAACTGCTATAAATTAATATAAATTGAACCAGTGATCAAAATTGCCCACAACACATACAGTACACAAGTATAATATATTAAACATCTGCACTCATACCTCTCAGAATTGGTGTAATAATCATGGATAACAAACTTCCCAGATTGATTGCAAAGTAGAATATTGAGAAGAAACTTTGAAGTAAATTTTCCTGTGAAAAGGACAACCAATGCCATTATCAAATATGAATATATTAATAATGCTTTTTAATACCTTTCGTGACCACACAAAATACACTGTGCAAATCTACATGTATTAATAATAACATATTCTATACACACTTAGCCAACACTTCACCCAATTAATGTTGCCAGACAAGCCAGCCTTCAACATTTTCTCTCAATGGTTGGACAAATAAATACTGTTACAGTTACTGCAACAGCTGCCCGACATGTGCCAGTTGGATCATGAAGTCCACTTCAACCATTAATATGCAGGCATTTATAAGAAGTATTACCATCTAAATAAACCAGCTGACTAAGAAGCTGACTATAGGACCAAAATAATGTAGCTTGAGGAATCTCAGTTGGAGGTTCAGTGCCCAGGGCTGCATGCAGGGCAGTGTCCGAGAGCGAGACCAAGGTTGAACCAAACAAGAACTGACCAAAGCCTATTCTGAGCACTGCAGACCTCCCAAGCTGTTGTGAATTCAAAACAATTGTAGAGCTTGAACCACCAGCAACCAGTAGAGCTGTTGCAGGCAAACACTCACGACCATGTAGACCAAGCAATTACCACTGCATGCTGAAGCTGAGCAAGGCAGGGAGCTACATGTAGGTGATGGTCATAGCCTTTGAAGGAGCTAGGCACAGATCTATAATTATATAGTGTCACCTGAACCAAGAAACCCCCCAAAGCTACAAGCAATTGCAGCAAAGTGCAACTGACAAGCAAAGGCCAAACCACAAGCAATACTGCACATGCAGAACCGACCCAGGGCTCTGCAAGCATGCCACAGAGCCCCTGCTGCTTGCTGGATATTCAACCATGTCTAAACTACATTTAGCTTCAATTTCGTTGAAGTGCGACTGTGAGAGTTTCAAGTCACATTTGGAAAATTGCATTCAGCCAACTGCCAATCAAACACATGCCACCTAGATTTAATTACGTTATCTTGATTAGATTTAATGAAGATGCATTTGACTGATGGTCAGCTGAATGCAAATTTGCAAATGGGACTTGAACTTTCACAGCCGCACTTCAACGAAAAGGGTATTTTGTAGTATTACTTGGGATGCTTTGAACTGGTCACCACCAAATGCAGACACGCATGGTTTAATGCCTCCAGTGCCGACAGCAATCAACAATAGACCAATCATAACACCAGTCCTGGAAAGAAAAAACAATTGAATTGCAAGTTTCTCAGATTTTTGAGATTACTAAAATAATGTTAACTAAAATAAAATATAACAGATTCACCTGAATATTACGAATTAAAGTGCCAAGATTATACAATGAAGAGAATTGTGTTTTTCCCCTCCTTATTTTAAACATAAATCAAACTTTGGGCCCAAAATTGCTAAAATGTTATCAGTATATAATAAGTAACCATTAGCCAATAAATAGACGTAAACCTGTGGAAAAACTGTCCCCTGTTACTCAGTTTGCAAACAAGCAATAATATTGAAGGGATGTGTGCAACAAGGGTATAAGTGACTCCTGAACAGGTTCTAAATTCTCCCTAAGGAATCAAAGAATTTGAAGGAGAATTTAGAATGTGATCAGGGTCGAGTCACTGATGCCCATTCTGCACACAGCCCTTCAATTACTTCTAATGTTTAAGCAGTCTGTTTGTGAATTCATCCAATCAACACTTGCACGATGCTGAGGCTATAAGGTATTATTTTAAGTTTCCAACTTTGAATACAAGCTCTGTACATGTAAACGGTCTGGCATAAAGGTCACTCTCCCCTTCTGCATACTAAGGTAGCAAAGTTTATTTTCTTGGGTTGTATACATGTATGTAGATGACATCACTCAATTGTAACCCGAGCAATGGCAGACAGTCTGGGCTAGAATTAATTACTGTTTAAATACTGTAATCAGACTTCCCGTAGGAATTTTGACTTAAAGGGGCTGTGTCACGGTAATAGACTATACATTCGCGTTCCGGGCCAGAAACAGTTATTTTCACCGATTTTGATATGAACTAACGAACCTCTCGGACATGTGGGATGCTTAAAATCAAAGCAAGTATGCAAAAATGACTAACAAATAGTATATAAATATTATATTAAACAGTCTCCAGGGAAAATATTGAAAATCCTTTCAATCAAGCATTGAGGGAGGGAAGTTTAACTGTTTGTATCCAATTAACAGCCACCAACCGAGCGATTACTCGATACATGCGCAGTACCATGACATAGCCCCTTTAACATTTGGCATGTCATCGTAACTATTCAGTACTTTTACTTTCAAAATCTGAAGAGAACAGGAAAAGTGTATTTTTGATCATAATTACATTCATAATTGAAGGGCTGTGTGCAAAAAGGGTGTAAGTGTCTCCTGATCACATTCAAAATTCTCCTACAATTTCTTTGTTTTCTAATTAAGGGAGAATTTAGAACATGATCAAGAGTCACATGTATGCCCTTTTTGCACACAGCCCTTCGATTATACTGCTGATACTTACAGCTTTACTTTGGCCAGTATGGCAGGTATAGAAGTGACAGCTACAACAATGTTGCCAATAGCATAAATAATAGACACATATAATATGGTCCTGAAATATGAAACATTCATACACTGGTTATAAACAAATTATGTAATCCTAAATTGTGTATATATAGCTGATATCCTCTATTGTATCTTCATTAAGTTGCTGACATTAAAATAACTGCAAGCTTTTACAATATTTTCTTTATATTTCAAATCTGCTCTAAAAATAATTATAAGTTACTTAGAGGTAAACATTTTTAATACCTGCCTAAAAATGAAAACAGTCTGGAAATGTTAATTAATTTAATTACATGTAGGACAGAAAATTAACAACACTGTAAGCATCATGACATAACACCACCTTCTGACAAGTAAAATAAAGGAGATATGTGCTTTACTACGTGAAATGCAGTGGTATTATAATACCAGCTGACAGCAAAATCGTAAAAATTAATGCATGATATCACACTGCCTCATCCAATAGGGATATCATGTATATCACATGCATGTACAATACATATTCTTCACCAATCAGTATCAAGTATCTTTACGCTCATTTGCAGAAAGTAAAATGCTCACTCAGTGACTTTCTATCCTGCAAATACAGCTGTCTCGCATCGGGAACCACAATCAAAACATGTCCCCCGAGAGAGACGTCAGTCGAGGCCAAAAATTCCATACTGGTGACATTATGCAGCCAGGATCTGGTTGCATCATTTGATTGGCTAGTACAGTATGCCTAATTATTATATACAAGCCAATCAAAATATTATGACGTGACCAGATTGGGGACACGTTTTGATTGTGGCTCCCGATGTGAGACGACTGTATTTGCACTGAGGCTATAGTGACTTTCATGTAATTAACAGTTACAATGTAAATGTCTGTTATGGGGATACAAAATTTATCTTCTCATATTTATTAATTCTGATAAATCACTTGTTCCCTACACTAACTCGGAGTTAATTATCAAACTAAACACTCAAAGATAAATTCTTGATCTCCAAATTTCCAAGTACATTGTAATATCCTCTATAATTATGATTCACACTGTCACATATATGTACCTGTATTTCCCAAGCCAACTATCAGCAAGTAAAGCCCCAAGAAGAGGGCTGAAGTAACAGAGCATGTTGAATGCATGATAGATGGCCGTGGCTGAGTCATCATCTACTTTAAGCATTCGTGTGAGGTAAAGGACCAAAACGGCTGTGGACCAATAAGAAAGCAGGTCTATGCATCAGCTGGTTTTAACTTTTCACAGCTCACTGAGAAATAATTGAAGACCTCGGTGGAAAAAGGGTGTAAGTGACTCTTGATCACATTCTAAATTCTCCCTTAGAAAACAAAGAAATTAAAGGAGAATTTAGAATGTGATCAAGAGTCACTTACACCCTTTTTCCACCGAGGTCTTCAATTATAACTAGGGAAACTAGATCTATGATTGCAAGTACTATTAAACCAGTGTTATTAACAACACTAGAATGCTCAGGCCAAACAAAATAAATGTTGTGTTTCTGATAATGGGCTGACAAAATCCAAGGTTTAAAAAAAAAGTTATTTTGTGATTTTTTTTATGTGGCTTTAGAAATGGAATTTAGGCAAAGTTAACCTCAAGACAATGCTGGCCAGCAGTCATCCCCCAAATAACTAAGCAATATGGGGAGGTCTCCCAGGGTTGGCAGGGGGTTCCATGTGCTTGCTGAGTAACCTCCCTCATTGCATTCTTGCTGATCTTTGCGGATCACTGGTTGTGTTAAGTCATCTGCGTAGCTGAATTTTGCTCTGTGGCAAGGGTTGTCATGGTTACCTCCTTGTGCCAGAATTGTGCTTGTGGCACATATACCTTTAAGGCACCTAATCCCAAGCTTATCTATTGGTATTTAATGGTGAGTTAACCCTGCCTGAGTTATGTGTTCACACAATTGTGCTGAAGACACACTGTAGCAAGCAGTTGTCGTTTACATACTTCTCATTGTTTTAATGTGTTTAATACTGATTTTGTATGTTTATTTTATCTGTTTCACATGATGGAAAATAGCAATAAAACGTTTTAGGTCAGCATGAAAAACTCCAGGTCAGTTGGGTTACCAGATTGAAATACAACATTTATTTTGTTTGGCCTTACAGTCACATAAATTTTAATTTGAAAGCCAAGTATTTTTACCCAGCAACCATATAATATTGCTTAAGTTGCTTTGTTTGAGGGAAACCAATTCAAAATTACATTGTAGATTGATGCGAGAGATACATGTACGCTTCTAGACAGAGATTCCTTCCTTTTACTGAGAGAGAAGGGAACCTCTGCACAGAACTGACAGCTTTTCTATGGAGCATGTGCAAGTACGCAAGTACACAAGTACACATACGTGACATCACTTCCTCTCGGTATGTCGAAGAGAGATTGTGACTACATGTAGCTAGTAAAAACAACAAGAACTGCTTTTTAATTACTGCCGAAGTGGGAGATCAAAACTTTATTTAGTAGCTCAAAAGTACATTTACTTACAATGTAGTTCACAAGAAAGTCGACTGTGTTCACCGTTTGAAAATCGAGATGAAAATCAACCAAAATATCCAATGAATTCTAATGTTTATGTTCAAACCTGTGTTCTGTTGGCAGTATACTGCAAAATAATGTACTTCTCCTGATCTTGAGACAAAGTAGTGCAGAGCTTGAGTTTGGTGGACTGATAACGCATTCCAACTCTTTCTGGGCCGGATATCACCTTCTCAATTGACATTTCAAACTCCTCCAAGAAAAATCTTGACCGAATGCACACAACTGACACGATATGATCAGCCAACTCGTGAAGAGCCAGTGATTGAACTCTACATGACATGCATAAAATTTAAACCCATCATAAACAGTTTCCTATTATTTTAAGTTATTTGTCTACAGTTGTGGACGCAGCGGCAGTCAGTTCCGTGCAGAGGTTCAATCCTTTCTTTCTCTGTGAAAGGAAGGGAAGGAATCTCTGTCTAGTAGGGTATGCAAGAGATAAATTAAAAGATCTCACACAATCTCACGTAATCGCACAATAGGTACATTTGTAAGGTGCAACTTCAGAGATGCCATTACCCCTGAAGTTCAGAAATCTGGAGATTTTTAGATTTTTTAACAACTTGACTCATTTTCCCTCTCTCTTTCTCTCTGTCTTCTGCTTGACCCCCACCCCCATTCCCAAGTTTAATTTAGTCTAGTAGTCGGAGATTTGTGATTATCTGGGAGATTTTGGCCTCTAACTGGGAGATGAGGTCCAAAATCTGGAGACTTCCAGATTGTCCAGGAGAATTGGCATCACTGCAACTTTAACTTACCATGCATGCCATAGTATGAGAATCGTTCACAGAACTCATTTCCCAAGATGTACCACACACTCATTGGATACCCTGTCTTCTCAAGGACATTCTGATATTGAAAAGAGATACCATAGTTTTAAAGCATTTAACTTTTTAGAAAATTAAACTCTTACATGTAAGTACCGTATTCACTCATGGATAAGCCACACCTTTTTACCTGAAATCTTCATTAAAAATCGGGGGTGCGGCTTATCTGCGAGAACATCTACCGAACATAAGGTCCGGAAATTTCCATAAATTAACATTTAAAAGAAATAATAAGCTATATACTAATAAATACTACACCAAACTAGAAGAAAGTAAGCACTGGCCATTGCTTTTGCAAGTTTGGTGGCTCCTAACAGATCCATTTATGTTGTGAATATTATTTTGTTCCTCCGCAAGCGATTATTTATTTATAAATACCATGCTAAATGGCACAATGTTTCTTTGCAGCTTTGCACTTTAACAGCAAATTATTTTGTCGAACAGATCTTCCACCTCTCTTTGAGTAACAAGTTTTTCTCCAATAGATGGCTTCCGGATATATCCTTTAAGGCATGATAGCAACAGACAGCTGATGAAAAAGCAAACTACTCCATGTTGTTTTGACTTCGTTCGGTGAAAACAAAACTTTTAGTGTCCAGTTCTCTCTCTTAATCCAACAGGTGCCTGGTTACTAAGCTACAGTCGAACATGAGCACGTTGTTGGCTTTGTTGACATGTAAAATTTGATCTCAAAGGTGACCTGAATGAACAGATCCCGGTAAACAAACACTATGGAAAGATAAATCATATATTGAAGTATGTAGACATGAAGTTTATACTATTTCAGAGCTGAAATTAGAGGTACAACTTTGGAGTTTTCTCCAGTTTGAAAGTCCAATGAAGGTTTATACAATGTACGTGTACGTTTGATATTCTTCCAAAAAACTTTTTTCCCCTGAATCAAGCTTCTAAACTTGGGGTGCGGCTTATCCGCGAGTGAATACGGTACCTAAGTCAGTGATAGACCCCTTGTATCAAATTATTTGGCAAATAAAAGGAACTATAACTGTATATAATGTACAATGCAGTATTGCAAACTTTTCCAATAACCTATAAAGTACAAAATCTACACTGTAGCTGCTATGCAACTTTTTGGTAGCAAATGTCTGAGGTGAAGACTAGAGGAATAAATAAATAAAATGTTTATTTGCATAGTCAGGGTCATTGACTAAACTCTTTTTCCAAAGACATTAATCAAGGCTGAATTTTTTTTATTACAAACTAATTTTCCCTCAACAAACTATCTGAACAACAGCTCAATATTTTTTTATATTCCTTTTTGTGCATGAACATGCAAACTAATACATAATATTAGGACAGTACCTGTAATATTGACTGCTTTCTTTCTTGTTTATTTCCCTTTTCTGCAATTTAAGTAGAATTTATTAATAATATTATTATATCAATTAACCCATTACATTTTTACACACTCATCGGTGAAACTAAGACTTTAGAATCTTTTATTTTCGCTTCATTGAGAACTCTAACGGCGGGTTAGAATCTTTTATTTTCACTTCATTCAGACCTCAAACGGCGGGTAGAGAAGCACTCATCGGTGAAACTAAGACTTTAGAATCTTTTATTTTCGCTTCATTCAGAACTCAAACGGCGGGTTAGAATCTTTTATTTTCGCTTCATTCATAATTCAAACGGCGGGTAGAGAAGCACTCATCGGTGGAACTAAGACTTTAGAATCTTTTATTTTCGCTTCATTCAGAACTCAAACGGCGGGTAGAGAAGCACTCATCGGTGAAACTAAGACTTTAGAATCTTTTATTTTCACTTCATTCAGAACTCTAACGGCGGGTTAGAATCTTTTATTTTCGCTTCATTCAGAACTCAAACGGCGGGTAGAGAAGCACTCATCGGTGAAACTAAGACTTTAGAATCTTTTATTTTCGCTTCGTTCAGTACTCTAAAGGTGGGTTGGCCATGCGCGCGCGCGCAGAATCTTTTATTTTCGCTTCCTTCAGAACTCTAACGGCGGGTTAGAATCTATTATTTTCGCTTCATCAGAACTCAAACGGCGGGTAGAGAAGCACTCATCGGTGAAACTAACTTTATTTTCGCCATTCAATCAGAACTCTAACGGCGGGTTAGAATCTTTTATTTTCGCTTCATTCAGAACTCAAACGGCGGGTAGAGAAGCACAAATCGGTGGAACTAAGACTTTAGAATCTTTTATTTTCGCTTCATTCAGAACTCTAACAGCGGGTTAGAATCTTTTATTTTCGCTTCATTCTGAACTCAAATGGCGGGTAGAGAAGCACTCATCAGTGAAACTAAGACTTTAGAATCTTTTATTTTCGCTTCGTTCAGAACTCTAATGGCGGGTTGGAATCTTTTATTTTTGCTTCCTTCAGAACTCTAACGGCGGGTTAGAATCTAATATTTTCGCTTCATTCAGAACTCTAACGGCGGGTTATAATCTTTTATTTCGCTTCATTCAGAACTCTAACGGCGGGTTAGAATCTTTTATTTTCGCTTCATTCAGAACTCAAACGGCGGCTAGAGAAGCACTCATCGGTGAAACTAAGACTTTAGAATCTTATATTTTCCCCGTTCATTCAGAACTCTAACGCCGGGTTAGAATATTAGAGATTCTAAAGTCTTAGTTTCACCGATGAGTGCTTCTCTACCCTCCGTTAGAGTTCTGAATGAAACGAAAATAAAAGGTTCTAACCCGCCGTTAGTCAGTTCTGAATGAAGCAAAAATAAAAGATTCTAAAGTCTTAGTTTCACCGATGAGTGCTCAAACGGCGGGTTAGAATCTTTTATTTTCGCTTCATTCATAATTCAAACGGCGGGTAGAGAAGCACTCATCGGTGGAACTAAGACTTTAGAATCTTTTATTTTCGCTTCATTCAGAACTCAAACGGCGGGTAGAGAAGCACTCATCGGTGAAACTAAGACTTTAGAATCTTTTATTTTCACTTCATTCAGAACTCTAACGGCGGGTTAGAATCTTTTATTTTCGCTTCATTCAGAACTCAAACGGCGGGTAGAGAAGCACTCATCGGTGAAACTAAGACTTTAGAATCTTTTATTTTCGCTTCGTTCAGTACTCTAAAGGTGGGTTGGCCATGCGCGCGCGCGCAGAATCTTTTATTTTCGCTTCCTTCAGAACTCTAACGGCGGGTTAGAATCTATTATTTTCGCTTCATCAGAACTCAAACGGCGGGTAGAGAAGCACTCATCGGTGAAACTAACTTTATTTTCGCCATTCAATCAGAACTCTAACGGCGGGTTAGAATCTTTTATTTTCGCTTCATTCAGAACTCAAACGGCGGGTAGAGAAGCACAAATCGGTGGAACTAAGACTTTAGAATCTTTTATTTTCGCTTCATTCAGAACTCTAACAGCGGGTTAGAATCTTTTATTTTCGCTTCATTCTGAACTCAAATGGCGGGTAGAGAAGCACTCATCAGTGAAACTAAGACTTTAGAATCTTTTATTTTCGCTTCGTTCAGAACTCTAATGGCGGGTTGGAATCTTTTATTTTTGCTTCCTTCAGAACTCTAACGGCGGGTTAGAATCTAATATTTTCGCTTCATTCAGAACTCTAACGGCGGGTTATAATCTTTTATTTCGCTTCATTCAGAACTCTAACGGCGGGTTAGAATCTTTTATTTTCGCTTCATTCAGAACTCAAACGGCGGCTAGAGAAGCACTCATCGGTGAAACTAAGACTTTAGAATCTTATATTTTCCCCGTTCATTCAGAACTCTAACGCCGGGTTAGAATATTAGAGATTCTAAAGTCTTAGTTTCACCGATGAGTGCTTCTCTACCCTCCGTTAGAGTTCTGAATGAAACGAAAATAAAAGGTTCTAACCCGCCGTTAGTCAGTTCTGAATGAAGCAAAAATAAAAGATTCTAAAGTCTTAGTTTCACCGATGAGTGCTTCATACCCGCCGTTTGAGTTCTGAATAAAGCGAAAATAAAAGATTCTAAAGTCTTAGTTTCACCGATGAGTGCTTCTCTACCCGCCGTTAGAGTTCTAAATGAAGCGAAAATAAAAGATTCTAAAGTCTTAGTTTCACCGATGAGTGCTTCTCTACCCGCCGTTAGAGTTCTGAATGAAGCAAAAATAAAAGATTCTAAAGTCTTAGCTTAACCGATGAGTGCTTCTCTACACTCCGTTAGAGTTCTGAATGAAGCGAAAATAAAAGATTCAGTCTTAGTTTCACCAATGAGTGCTTCTCTACCCACCGTTAGAGTTCTGAATGAAACGAAAATAAAAGATTCTAAAGTTAACAGCGGTGTTGAATAAAGAATGAAAAGAACGCAGAGTCATTGTGCCAAACTCGCACGTTTATGATCATGACTGCTACATCTTCACACTAAAGTCAATGATTTCGGCGTGATACAAATCTCAGTGGCCGTGGTCACGACCGCGGCCAACTAATTACCGCAGTTGACCGCGGTTTTACCGAGGTATTACCACGGTAATACTGCGGTTATTCTGAGGTCAAACCGCGGCAAATGCTTCAATAATTCCAGGCGGTACTGTATGTCCTTGTTGCACAAAACCCTTCAATTAAAGGGCTGTGTGCAAAAAGGGCATAAGTGACTCTTGATCACATTCTAAATTCTCCCTTAGAAAACAAAGTAATTGTAGGAGAATTTAGAATGTGATCAGGAGACACTTACACCCTTTTTGCACACAGCCGACGCAGATCAACACTAGTTTTTACAGGAACTATAGTCACCCATTGTACTACAATATTAAATATTTAGATATTGTCTAATCTTGTATTCAATAGCAGGGATTGTATTTAGATTTATTTTCACAGACAAAATAATCAAGTACAGGCGAGTGTATGGCATCACCACTTAGGAGTCTGAGCATTCCCCCATTATACAGCTTGGAAAATCACAGAAAATCATCTTTACACATGGGTATTTATCTTGGCTCCCAGCCTCTAAATATATCCCTGAATATAGTCAGCAAGCACAGAATTGCATGCAAGCTTGCTGGTGTATTACAGATATATTCAAAAAGTCGATCAATATCATACATATATGGACATACATGTATATACATGTACAGTAGTTAATGAGCTACATGTAAATTGGACAAAGTCCCAAATAAGGTAGAGTTTGGTTCAACTGAACATATCACATATAGAAAATCTTAAACAAAATTGCATTATTTGCTGATCAAACGTAGAAAAGATATACCGGTATATGAAAACTGCTTTCATGTTTCAGTAAAGTGGGAATATTCATAAAGCTCTGTCCTTGACAAAAAATACCATAAATGTTCCTAATAATTATGATAATTATTTTTAGTCTGATCTGATTTTGACAAAACATACAGTAACCATATTGCTCATAGAATGGTAAAGAGAAATAGACTAAACTACATGTATTCATTTGATGTCCTTGCTCCTCTGCTTGTTTTACCTCGGTCAAAAAAATATTGCTTGAGAAATGAAACCTTTGATATGGATATAAACATTTCTAGTTTTGCATGTGAGTCAGGAGACAACAGGATTTGTGTGGGTGGAAGGGTTTGGATGCTCTACGTTTTTAAACGTTCTGAACCTTGGGTATATCCTGAAAGGGATATTGAAGACTATAAGTGTTTAAAAACACCCACATCTTTCTGGTAGTGAATTTTTAAGGACCTTACAACAAGCTTTTACTTTTTTTAAATCAGTATAAAAAGGTCTCTCATTTGGCTGAACAGCATGATTCATCAGTTAACAAAATTAATCTATTTATTAATTTTGCAAGTAAAAGATAGCTGATTATATATATATATCTCAGTGCATCTGCAGAACAATCTGAATATAAAACAGCAGATACACATTAATAGAGAGCCCTTTTTTGTTACTAGAAACTTATTTACTCACTGACTGAGAAATGAAATTACCAATTTAGAAGAATATTGTTACCTTCAGTTGACAAACCTTAGAAACAAACCATGCAATATTAAAGAAAAAAGTTGTGTTCTTCTTCTGCTGAGAATTTGTTAATATTTGTGGTGCCATATTTGTCAATATCTTTTAATTGAAACAGAAAGCCATATCTTTTAATTGAAACAGAAAGCCAATTTATACATTTATTATATACACACATACACTGCAAGAGCCTTAAAGTCAGCCTGGGGTATATGTATCCAAATTAAATATATAGCTTACATCTGTAGGTTGTGATTTCATGAATGGTGCAATTCCCATCAGATGTGCTAGCTGCTCTGGCACTCTTGAACATTAAAATCAAATCAATATTTCTTAGGAAAATCAACCCCCAAAAAACCATGACCCTAAGCCTAACCTATCATACAATATAATACAAATATTGTTTATAAAACTGTAGGCATGAAGACTGAAAAAAATTTAACACTAATGTTGTGGTCGATCAAACGGAGATCCAGACCTCTGTATTTTAAAACCTGGCTCATTTGAATAGCCATAAAAATGGGTAATTTTGTGACCCACTTGCAATTTATATATTTACGTTCGACATCACAAATAAAACATAAAAACCTTTTTTTTATGTTTACAACTACAGTACTTAAACAACGCTAAATAGCTAGTACATAAAATTATATGATTATACAAATGTACGTACGGCAAAAATGGCAAAAACTTCTCGACTGTAAGAAGGCGATTCTAAATATTTATCTTTACCGACTATGAAGATAATTACTGAGTATTCGTCACAGCAAAGTTACTCAGAACACATACTGTTCATCACTTCAAAACTGAGGGAAAAATGAACTTCACAGACGAACTTCACAGACGAAAGTAAAGCATTTATTTAAAAAAATAAGGATGGACGTTTCGTAGCAGGATTTTGCGTTTTAAGTTTAAAATATATTAAAACCACGAAGCGGAAACTTTAAGCAGGAAAATATTCCGGTTCGTGACACGGTAAACATGCATCTATAGATGACATGACTTCTTGTATTAAACTCTTTCGAAGGAGAATTCTTTAACAAAAATAGTTTATTTTACCCAAGAGGGTGTTAAGTTATGACATACTGTTACGCGGGAGAAACTCTTCAAGCCCAAAAAGATCGAGGCGTTGAGAATCCTAAAAACATTTTAATGAGAATTCGAAGGAAATCATTCGAAGGGATGTGGGCTTAGTAAGTTTAACCGCCCGCTTAGTGTATAAATATATAGGGGGTGAATTACCTTTTGACTTGGTTTCATCCTCTCGATCGGTGTCATCTAACGGAGAATAAGCAGTAGATGACATCTTGAATCGAAGTTTCAATGACTGGTGGCAGCACAAGATCAAAAAATCACCAAACTCAGCCGAGTCGGACTAAACTGTGAGTCGAGTCACAACAACAACAGCCGAACAGGCCAGTGAAGCATCTTCTCGACATCAACGGGCAAAGAAAACTTCCATTTACGTTGGCAACACAGCAAAAAGCAACAGACTAAACTAGTGAATATTAACTTAGGATCTGTAGTGGTCAAAGAATGGGTAAGATGAATAATAAATGAGATTTTTCAGTTTTTTTGGACCCGTACAGAACGTTTAACAAGCCGTCTATGGCCATTTACCTTGAATGCAAATCAAACGAATTATATTGCGGTTAACCGCTGACCACAGCTAGTGAGGGCACGCGCAATGGTTTAGGCTTGAAGAAAATTATCATTTTACTGTTTAAATTTACTTTCACTGGCATAACTAGAAGGGCATGTGATAAGTTCTACACTATTTTTAGTGTCCGTAAGTTATTTCTTTTAATTTTTTTTTTAAAGTCAGAATCCAAAGATTCATCGAGACCTGAAGCAGAATTTTCCAAAAAAAAGAATTGATTGAGTCGTATACGTATCAAACTAAAGAAATTGTTTCCTGAAAGAGAAAAGCGGGATTCGGGATTTTCAAGCAAAATCGGGATTCTAATAATTTATCAGGCCTGATAGTATGTTCGCCCCAATCCTCCTCGGTTCACTAAGCCATTCATTCCAAGATGGCGTCCAATACGGGTTCTAAATCTAATGTGAGCCCTTCATCTTCAAGTTCTAAGCCAAAATCTCCCAGTAAAGACAAGGAAACGCTGCTTGCTGTGCTTCAGTTCTTAAAGAGGAAGAATTTAACGGTAAGTGGATGATTTGTTTTCCATGGGCAAGTCATTATGCTTGGAGTTGGAGTTGGAACGCGCTGAACGTTGGCAAGACAGCATCAAATCGAACATTTCAAAAGATAATTAGCTCTAGGAAAGGTAATCAGACTGCCACAGTGCGAACTGGAATCAAGGCCAGCTGTAGTCTATCAAGAAGCAGCCATGGAAGGCAGCACTGTCTATCAATTCCATACCTGCCTATCCCCCTCCCCCCATGAGTTTGTGGGACATTTACCGGGGGTCAGTTAAAGGTGATGTTACACGAGACGATTTTTCACGACGATTTTTAATGCATGCAACATCTAGCTAGCACCTAGGCTCCTACTCCGACACCCTCGGTTAGAAACATGGCTGACGAGTGGAGTCTTTTGTTTGTTGATGTAGCCTCGTTTCCGTGGGCGTAGCGAACAGGTTTCTGGGACGATGTTGAGCGAAAAGTCAACGGCGAGGGTGTTACACGAAGCAACTCCAACAAAATTCGGGCACCAATGTTGCAGGTTTTTGAAGGTAATTCAAAACTTGCAACATGTCGCCACAACGAAGATTGCATTAAAAATCGTCTAGAGCGCCATGTTACACTATGTTGACTTTTCGTGCAACATTATTGCGCGAAAAATCGTCGCTAAAAATTGTCTTGTGTAACATCACCTTAAGCTATGCAAATGCCCCACCATGGAGATTTGGAATGAGTGCAAATCTCTTTTTGCTTTGACCAATTCCCCCCCCCCCCCCTCCAAAAAAAACAAAAAAAAACACAAAAAAACTGTTCTTTGGGACAGAAACTCAGTGAAATTTTTGTTCAAAATTCCCCATCCTTTGGCATAAAATATGGTTCAAATTCAATCAAATCTCCCAACCCCAGGCAAGATCTGCTTAAGCATTTCTGAATCATTATGGACCAGGAGTCCATTACCCAGAGCATCCAAATCTACTATATCTGTGAGTTGGTGTATTTACACCTTGGGCTGTTTTTTATATTTTTCCCCACTAATATTTCCTAAATGTTTTTCACAAATGAATGTTTTTCTTTGTTCGAAATAAAAACAATAATGGCAGGAATAATAGCCTTTATAACCCATCAAATATTTTCTCTCGCAAGTGATTGCATGGTTGAATGTGTCACATGACCCAATATTTTCTCTCCGCAAGCGGGAAATATCAGTGAAGACACCCCCTGTGAGCATATAAGTGTGCATCAAAGAAAATATTTGAAGGATGATAACAACAATAATCGAAATATGCCCTGATATTTGTCCTTGGACAATATCTGATCCTTGAAGCTCACAGTTTCCCTCAAGCTTCTTCTTGGATCAGATAAATTAATGTCCACAGACAAAATATCAGGGCATATAATTTGATGCCAAAAATAAGTTATTGTATTTGTACTGTTCATTCATGCATTCAGTTTTCCACTCAGCCGATCTAGCAAAATAAATATTAACTATGTATCGATCTGTTGTAGGTTGTTTTTCATTTCAGGTTGTTTTTCAAACACCTAGGTTATTTTATAACATTACCTACATGTACATGTAGGTCATTTTTATTAAAACAAAATTGAAGGGGTCCGTGCAAGAACAACGTAAGTGACTCCTGATCAAATTCCAAATTCTTCTTGATATTCTTTGTTTTCTTAGAGAGAATCTAGAACTTGATCAAAAGTCACTTACGTTGTTCTTGCACGGACCCCTTCAATTACGTAAGTCCTGTTTACATTTTTAGCCAAATTCATTTCACACTTTTCAGACTGTGTGTTGGCATACTACACATGCCTCAGCTCGCTTAAATACACAGCAAAGTTTTATTCTTTGTCTGGTTCACACTTAACAGCACCATTGTTTGTCACTCTAAAACAAATACAAATTAACCCTCTTTCTATGAAAATGGATAGCTTTTGATTATCATTCTAACAAGGCTCTAACTAAGTTGTCTCAACTCCAGCTTCAATAGAGCGGTTTTAAGTTGAGTGTAGTGAAACCAAACGCAAACTACCCACAGCCAGCCAATCATAGGAGCGAGTAATCATAAGTAATTCATAAATGGCTTCCCTGTGAGCCAATGACAAACCAAAGCAAAACAAAATTCAATTTGGGTTTGGTTTTACTTTAGATTCTGATTGGTTGGTTTACTTTCTCAGCCAATAAGAGAGCTTAGTAAACACAAAACCAAAACACTTCCGACACTCAATTGAAATCTGCTCTAACACCAAAGGCTTGATTGCCTTTCAAAATGGCAGGCCGAGATATATAAATAGGACTATTCCTGCCAGTTCCATGCACAGGCGGCTCCATGTTTGTGCATACGTTGTAGGTCAAATTGACCCTGAGTCAATTTAACCTAGTTCAAATTGACCTTGAGTCGATTCAACCTACATGTACATGTAGGTCAAATTGATTCAACCTGGTGTTTATTAGGTAATGTTTTCTTCGGGTAATTTTTTCAAGATTCTTAAAAGGGAACTTGCATTGAACGTTCATTGATATTAGGGCCGGCTGGTTTTTAAATGTAAGGGTTTGGGTCAGCTAGTTCACAATAATTGTTGCAATTATTGCAAGGAACATTAATTTTAAGAAGTATTATAATTATTTCCGTGTTGTTTAAAGTGATTAATAGCCCTAAAGAACCCTACATTAGTGAGCACCCATTGTTGACGGTTAGGGTCTTCTTAAATGTAGGGGAAGGGTTTGGATTAATTCACAGGACCACTGAAGAAGGATTACAGTCTGTATTATTTAGTGACTTACATGTAAGCTCTAAACAGCCTAAATAATATTAGTGGGCACATGTTGGTGACGGTTAGGATGTTTTTAAATGTAGGGTTAGGATTCGTATTAGTTCTCAGCATAATAGAAGAAGGATTACAGTCTGTATTATTTAGTAACTAATAGTTCTAAACATCCTAAATAAATTAGTGACTATATACAGTAGCTTAGTGACTATATACAGTAGCTCAGTAAACACCGAAAATTAGTGAGCACCCATTGTGGACAGTTAGGGTGTTTTAAATGTGGGGTTAGGTTTTGCATTAGTTCTCAGGACAATTGAAGAAGGATTACAGACTGTTATTTAGTGATTAGTTCTAAACATCCAACATTAGTGAGCAAGCATTGTGGATGGTTAGGGTGTTTTTAAACGTAGGGTTAGGTTTTGCATTGTTTCACATGCAGGACCATTGAAGAAGCATATTTCTCTGTTGTTTAGTGACTTACCGGTAGCTCTAAACACCCGTAATTAGTGAGCAATTGGGTTTACTGAGGTTACTGTTAGGGTTTGGGTTAGTTCACAGGTCCATTAAATCAATTTATAATAGTGTTAGGAATGAGTTTGCTTGGAGTGGGGTGTTAACTGGCTTTAATAAATCTGCTTGTTAATTACTGGCCCTTTGCATGTAAATGGCAAAGTGAAATATAAATTGATAACGTTTTGAGTTTTTTATGTGTAAGTTCTGGAACATTGATCTATTCCTGCGTCTTTTCACACCTCTGTGGGTGATTCTTTGATGAGAGACCAAGACAATATAATACAGCATTTATTTGAGTCTCTTTCCAATTGTGTTTTACTACATTTGAAAAGCTAAGAGTCTAACGAGTACGAGCCGGTAATACTCCAAGATCCTCTCCACTCGTTACTTTACTGAGATACTGTTTAGCTCTTGAATCGTAGAAATATTCTTCTAAATTAGATACAATGTTAGAGGTGATTTGCTTTCTTTTCCCTTTCTTTTCCCTTTCTTTTCCCTTTATTTTATCTGTCAGTGATCTGAGTGATTACTCTGCAAAAGTCGGTTCGGTTGACACAATTTGTTTTGAAGTATGAGTGGAGCCGTAATGAAGTACACCTGATCATCTATAAACAATGTATTTTTTTGGATTTAGCTTTCCTTGAATTGCTACAGTTTAAATGAAATAATGCAGAGTCAACACAAACTTCATTTGTGTTACAGTTTGGTCCGGGTTTAACCCTTTCCCTCCTGCACCGCCCGTAACCGCCCAATATGAAGCATGTACCTGGAGAAAATTATTGCATCAAACCTAGACATGCTGGAAATACGATGTTGCAATATTATTTCAAGGGATGAATGACTTCAAAGCCACAGCTATAACTGGGATCGCTTGACTCTCCCACTTTGGAGAAAAACTCATTTGTTTTGGTGATCGTTTTTCGTTTCTCCGATTTTCACCAATTTTGAGGAGCTGAAAATCGGCCTCCAAAATCCTTCCCATTCGCCCTTGAAATCAAAAGCAAACACAAAATCAGCACTCAGTCGTTACAGTACCTTCTTTAATCTTTCGAATCTTTCGAACACACATTGCGACTGTGAAGCGTGCTATTCTTAATGCTGCACTTCTCTCCACCATGTTTTCCTGCTCCCACCTCCAATTGCATGCTGGGTAATCAACAAAAAATTCACAAGGGGACCCCCCCCCCCCCTCTGGGACTCCTGTAGGAGTTTGGACTCAAGCCGTTGCTTTGGACTCAAGCCGTTGCTTTAAAGTGACAAAACACATCCTAATAGGTTGAGCAGGGGTAAAAGACAGCCATGAACTGCAGGATTGCAAGGATTTCAGTGAAGAATTATTTCATGTGTCTCAAAGCAGAAACACAACAGAAAAACCCTGTGAAACCCCTCACAAGGCCTACTAAAAGCAAACCAAGTACTTTTAAGCCGTCATCAGACTTAATGATGTCCTCAAGCTCTCTGACAGTGGCTTATTCGTCCAAAATTAGAGCACATTTCATTGTAAACCCTACCAAAGCAGCCATACCTACCGTCAACGAGTGCACAGAATTCTCCCAAATGGCATTGTGGGAAAGGTTTGAGCCCTCTGCTTAAAAAGTCAGCAGTATTTAAGTGCCCCGGGCTAGCCAAACTTGAACTGAGGGGGGAGGGTTGAGTTAGCACTCAGGATTTCACCAACTGAGCCAAACATGTCCAGTAGGGAAAGGGTTAATATCGTCCATGTTTTTCAAAAAATGTTTCCAAGTCTGATTTTGTTAGCAGTATGCATAACGAGAGGGACTGGGTTCCACGATTACTCAAATAAATTATGTGTTCAAATCAACAAGCACTTTCGTGGCGCAGTGCGATAATCCACTGGATTAATATCTACCAGGCATTCCTCGTGATTCAGCCAAGTTAATCCCGATCGGGTGAGGTACAATGTAAGTAAATGGATGGGTGACCTGAATGTAAGTGGTCAGGCATGACATCAGGGGGGTTAAGAAAGTGATAGAAGCGGGGGGTGGTAGTAGGAAGAGAAGGGGCCTGGATGTAGGAAGAAGAGGGGAGAGGTGGGTTGTCAAAAAAATATTTTGTAGGGGAGGAGTGGGTGAATTTTTTCTCTTTTTAGTACTCCACCCTAAAAAAACTAAATTCCCCTTTTTTTTATGAATCCCAAAAAATAATAAATCCCTTTTTAGAATCATTGATAGCCAAACCTGAGTCCATTTGACCTGGGTCAATTTGACCTGGGTCAATTTGACCCGGGTCAATTTGACCCGGGTCAATTTGACCTAGGTTAAATTGACTTGGGGTCAATTTGAGCTGAAGGGTCAATTTGACCTGCAACACATACATGTGTCATGATTCATCAGACTGCTGGGTAGTAATAATAGGTATGTCACCTTGAGAATTTACTCTCTTGGCTGTGGCCAATAAAGTTAATGATCAGGCCTGAGTAAAGTTTTTTGGTGGAGTTGTGCTGCTTTTGGGTTTGATTTTATTCAGCATGAGGAAATAGTGCCATATAATTATGCAACAGAAAGTCTTTTATGTCATTGAATTTTGAGAGTCAAGAAACAAGGTTCTATATTGATATTATAAAGTGAACAGTCTCAGACTGATGTGAAAACCTTTTTGTGTACCTACTCTAGGGATAGATTTATTTGAGAGAGAAATTTGTTTATTATAAAATCATCAAATCGCAGCCCAAAGACTGAATTACATGTGATTTAAGACTATAACAAGAGCCCATCTGGGCTTACACTCGGGCCACATGAGATTGAAGATGAAATACACTTTCATTTGAAATCCTCTTAGTAATAACCAAAGGGAAGAATTATTAGCTGAATTTAGCAGTCTTTAGGAGTGGCCGGTGACTTTCATTCTCTGCTCCCCTAGGATATATGTAATTTAATATTTTTGTTTTTCTCGTAGTTGACCTTTTAATTTCAACACTACTTATTCATGTAACACACATTTACAATTTAGTTTGCTGTTCTGTTATACTGCAGGTTTCTTGTTTGTTTACCTTGAGAGTTGAATATTGCTTGGGTCATCATAAATTATTCTGTGCTGGCGAGCGACAGTGTTGCTCTAGCTCACAGTTTAGGAGTTCAGATGTCTTCAAACTTCGATAGAGGATAGTAACCCATAACTGCTCAACCACAGTATATATATTTGCTAGTAAATCGCTATATTTCGCTATAAATCAGCTATTCAGTATACCAGTATAACGCGAACGCGGTACACAGAGAGGTCGTACGAGATCGGTAAACCAGCAAAAAACGCGGTCAAAATTATTTTAGTGTTGGCCTACCGATCACGGTGTTTGCGCTGGTATGTATTATGACCTAGAGTAAAATGAAATGTGGCATATTATAACACCTACGAAACGTACCTCAAACTAGATTATCTTTGAGCATCATGTACAGCCTGCGCAGATTACTAACATTATAATCATACACAATAATCCAAAATAAAAGACCAAAGTAGATTGAAGTTTACTTTGAGAGCAGTTAAACATATAAATTTGGCATTGCCTGGCTCATCATAATTCTTGGGTAATTCTGTGCTGTGAAGTGACAGTGAGTGTGAGTGTGTATTCTGGCTTAATTCGTGTTGGCGAGTGACAGTGTTGCTTTCACAGTGTAGGAGTTCAGATATCTTATTTATAAGACTTCGATGGTTGAGCAAGGCTGTAGAGTATAACACAGCCACAGACACAGGTATCGATAAGAGATCTTCCTAAAAGCCAGCCAAAAATACTGTCAAAATTTAATTTTGTGTTGGCCTACCGATCACGGTGTTTGCGCTGGTATATATTATGACCGAGAGTAAAATGAAATGCGATGAAATGTGGCATAAAACCTACGAAATGTACCTTAAAGTCAAACAAGACACTGTTCAGTTTCACTTTCCCTCTCAGCTTTGCTCTTGAGTTGAAGTTGAGTTTGGCTTTGTTAAAGACTTCTTATTCAGTTGTATGGTATTGTGCAGTATATTTGAGTATACCAATACACAGAGATTCAAATAACAAAGCCGTGGCGGAAGAGAAGCTTAGACGAGAAATATTAGCTTTGATCATGCAGCCCCTTCAAGTCATCGTGTCGACTGTCGTATATAAAATCACTGGCCATCTGGGTAACAAACGCGGTCCTTCGGCTCCGACAAGAGCGGCAGTTGAAATATCCTGAGTCTGTTGTAAGGCTTTTGCACGAGTGAAGTTAAATAAAACATTAAACTGCTTACATTTGAGAGATGGGACTCCAAATTTGAGAGAAATTTCCTTGCAGGTCTACCATCTTGATTTTACTGTATTAAATTATGTAAATAAATTAACCTGGCGATTGTTGCGTGACCAGCACAGTGCAATCTGATTGGTGGTGAACTTGAAATTTAACGCATGTGCAGAAATTTTGCTGCATGAAACAAAAACAAAAAATAACGGCCTGCAGATTAAGACTCGTGCCTGCCACAGGCAGCCGAGTAATTATTACATATACAATATTTAAAGCTAAAACTATCGTTAAAATATACTAGTATAATATACAAACATAGAATAAAGAGAACACATACAAGAAAATATATGACAACTTGGTGCTACATGTAGCTACTAATTACACATGCTAACTGCATTACAAATTATGAAAGAGTACTTAAATCTATTAGTCTTGATGGTAGGTAGTTTATATATTCTATTTCGTCTCAAGCAATAGGAAGTTTCATTGATTTCTGGTAAGAATTGAACCAGATTATGCTCTGGGTTACTTTCGATATCAGTAAATATCTTTGCACATAACATATCTCTTCTGTCACAGAGAGTTTCTAGCTTTACTCTACCAGTGGCTGTCATATAACTTACTACTAGGTCAGAAAAAAATAATTCTAAGAGCTCTTTTTTGAATATGAATATCCTCAGACAAATATTTTGGAAGACTTGCATGGACTTGACTTGTATTAAATAAATGTTTACATGCATGCATGCCTGAGAAATATCAATACTAAGGTTGTGGCCGATAATTAATGTCTAGGTAGATTTACCTTATATAATCTTATCATACTTTGTTTCACGAATTTGTTTATCTAAACAAACTTAAATGAATTAATTAATGACTGGGTACTTAATTGTCCTCACTAGGAAACCGAGAAGATCTTCAGACAAGAGGCAAATTGCTTGGTAAATGTTGGCGAATTGAATCTAGAAACTTCTCCAGATGTAGATACAGACATATCATCTGTACTGTCAGCATACAATAGGTACAGTATACATTAGAAAAAAAGCTAACCGGTAAGTCATAGTACTGTGTTTATAGTTGAAGGGCCATGTGAAAAAGGGGCATCAGTGACAATTTCAGAAGCTCAAAAAATTAACTTTGCCTTTATAGAATAGGAAAACCTGCATTTTCTCTTCTCGCTAGTTAAGAGGGCCTTTCAGATGAAAGAGGAATTAATGACAGCTCAAAACAAGCAAGTAATCAATAAACTATTATTTTCTATAGAAAACATTTGTTATTGTTTGTTATTTCGGGGGGGGGGGGGGGGAGAGGGGGAGAGAAGGCTATTACGAAGAGCATGTCAGCTTGCTGTTACGTTTTAAGTTTCCGTGGGAAAATGCTTTCTGTAGATAAAATAAGTCTCGAAGAAGGATTCTTTCTCTTTCACCACGGAAACCAAAATGGCCACAACCATTAATGTTAACTCATGTTTGACTCAGCTCTCCAGCAAACAAGCTTGTAGTTCTATAATTCTTGTAGTTCTTCATGCAATAGGGAACTGGGTAACGGGTAGATATTTCGCTATGATTAAGGTTAAGATAATTTTTCTTGTTGTTTGCAAACAGTATTGCCGTGAAATAGATAATTAATTCTATTATCAGCATTTCACATACGAGAATCATGATCTATGTAAAATTTAACTTCATAAAATGAAAAGCGAATATAAATAAGAGCAAATCTTGAGTGTCACTCAGTCAAATTGTCACTTATGACCATTTTGCACACAGCCCTTCAATTGTTCATTACATATTTCTTGATCTTTTCAATCTTATATCTGTTACAACAGTGAAGCTGATCCCTCAAGATATGATGAATATTACACAAGGTGAGATCACAACAGTAACTAAAAGATATCTTTATTTTATAGATATTTTATTAAAGGATTCAAAGCCATATAATTTTCTTCTATTAAGATTGCATAGCAAACATGTTGAAGTCTTTACTGAATACAAGGTCACTTGTAGCTTACATGTAGCCATTAACCCATCCACCCTTGAAAAGTCAAAATAGTTGAGGGAAAGCTGGCTAGCTCAGTTGGTAGAGCAGCTCAGGTGGTAGAGCACCGGTCATGAATGCAGGAGGTCGTAGGTTTGAATCTGGTTCTGACCACGTCCTTGGGCAGGGACGTACATGTAAAGCCATTGGCCTTGTCTCCCAACACTTTCTCTTAAGAAATGGGGGACCGTAGTGATTAACAAACCTGTTGTGCTAATATTGTCTTGAGAAGAAAAAGGGATTGTTACCTGGTACAACAGCCTACCCTCCTTTCAAGTACCAACCTCGGTTCTATATACCTCAAGCTTTACCGAGTATTAAAACAGAACTTTACAGAGGGTGGGTTAATGCATGGCTATGCATTCAGGGCCCGAAATTGTGACTGATTTTCTGTCAGTGTTGGCAACCAACTTATGATTTCCACTCGCCAAATTGGTGACTGAAGTCCATGAAGATGAAATCATCCTTGAGTCTTTCTTCAGCGATTTTTGGCATATGTATGTAAATGTTTGAAAAGGGGAAAGAAGTAGTGACTGTCTTCCACAAAATTGGATCAAGCAAGTCTATTATGACACCATTTTTAATACGAAACCACAGGTATCCCGATCTCAGTTTGTGTGAAATGCTTTAAATAGCTACATGTACATGTACACTACTGACAGAAAGTTATGAAAGCGAAATTCGCCGAAATTCATCGAATTTCGAAGAAATGCTTCGAAGTTTAACAGTGTCCGAAATTTCAACGAAATTTCGATTTGCCTTTTGTCTTTAACTTCGAAATTTCGTTCCACTCTTTCGAACATTATGGCGAAATTTCGAGCGAAATTTCGATTCGAAATGTTGAATCGAAATTACGATGGATCGAATTTTCGAATCGATTGTACAGCAAGATGTGAAACTTCGCAATCCTCATCAAAAATAAAGGCAGCCTTAAATGTACATGTGTACATCTGATAACCAAACTTTCCGTGAGTTGCATGTAAGTAAATAATACATCTCGGTAACGAGCAATCTAATTCCAGCAAACTTTTCAAAACAAAGTGTGCGAGTTTATCTGCTCGTGCGTACATGCATGACCGTTTCCCAAAACAGTAAAACAAACTCACCTTCTGGTCCTTTTGCTGTTGAATCTTGGATTTAATATCTCCTACTGCTTTCCTAAAGTCCTTCTGGGGGAACTGGTTGTAACCGAAATAATGTGAAAGCCCTCTGTGACCTCTGAATTATAACATTTTGCAGCAACAGCAAATATTGTGTGATTTTCTACTGTATTTCTCTTGCAGCATAGACTGCGAGCAGTCACTCTTTTTCCCTTCATTGATAGTGAGTTTACGAGCGGTGCGAGCGAAGTATATTGGATCCAATATTGTCTCGCTCCGCTCGTAAACTCACTATCAGAACTCACTATCAGTATCAATGGTGGGAAAAGGAGGGACTGCTTGCGGTCTACTTTGCAGCACGTGCCAGCCTCGGTTTGACGTGTGCAGGTCGTTTGTTTACATCACCATGACAACCAGAATTACACATACAAATCCCGCAGTTGGCAAGTTTCATTTCAGCTATGCCGAGAGTAAAGATTTTCGACCGTAAACGAATTGTTCGACTGCACCTGCTGAATCTTAAGCCTAAACAAATATTAGAGACTTTGAAGAAAGAAAATATACAAGTCAGCTTTGCCAACCATTACGAGAACTATCAAGAAGTATCAAGAGACTGGTTCAACAAAGGATTTGAAGCGCACAGGAAGGCCTAAGAAAATGACAGAAGAAGCAAAACGGATACTGGACGAGGAAATGGGAAAGAGTGACGAGACAACGAGTGAGGACATTCGGAGAAAACTAACAGATGCTCAGGAATTGAAGTAAGCTCATCCACAGTTAGGGCAGAACGCCGCAAAGACTGGACATTAGAGAACACCAAATATGGGCAGCTCATAAGGGATGCCAATAAAGTGAAACGCCTCGAGTATGCCAAGATGGTGATAGCAACGCGCGACACTTTTGAGAATGCTGTCTTTGTAGACGAATCTTCAGTACAAGCAGAGCAGTACAGGCACAGGTGTTATAGAAGGAAGGGTCAGCCCAGAAAGAAAAAACCAAGACCAAAACACCCACTTAAAGTTCACGTTTTTGCAGGGGTCAGCAAACTGGGGGCCACAAAGATTTGTATTTTTGACGGAATAATGGATGCAGAACTATACTGTGACATTTTGAAGGAGACTATGTTGCCATTTATTCATGAGAAAATGCCAGAGGATCATCGATTCATCCAGGATAATGATCCTAAACATACATCCCGCAGATGTCGGCAGTTCTACGAAGATAACGGAATCAACTGGTGGCAAACACCTCCAGAAAGTCCAGATCTTAATCCGATCGAGAAAGTCTGGAACGAGCTCAAGCAGTATCTGAGAGGCTATGTCAAGCCCCGCATAAAGCAGGAACTCATAGACGGAATAAAGAAATTCTGGCATGAGCGCATGGACAGTGAGAAATGCGGACGTTACATTGATCACATGGTTAACACATGCATTCCAGCGGTAGTGGAGGCGCGTGGTGGGACAACGAAATACTGAACGCTGCAGAAGGGGTTTACAGACATTTTTATAGCAAATTGACGTACAATATTTTTGTAGAAGTTTTTATTCATAAAGATCTATGAAAGATTATATCGTTTTACAAGCAGTTCAAATTGTTAAAGATTGTTAATGTAAGTTATATTACCAACTGAGGGTTCTATTAAAACTACAATTTTAAAAGATAGAAATGCTGTCTCCGGTGTCCTTTCAAAACTTGGAAAACATTATTTCTTAAAACTGTGGTGATGCGATTTTATGAAAAAAGTAGAAAACATCACTTTTTGGCGGCGAGACTTTTAGTGTTGTGTATACAATTTTTCCCGCCAAACAAGACTAGTTCGCGTTCTTAATGATTGACCTTCTAGTGCACGGAAAAGCACGAATAACATATCATTTCAAAGCCTGAGAAGAGTAGAGTTTACTTCTTAAAACTTTAGTGATGCGATTTTATGAAAAAAGTAGAAAACATCACTTTTTGGCGGCGAGACTTTTAGTGTTGTGTATACAATTTTTCCCGCCAAACAAGACTAGTTCGCGTTCTTAATGATTGACCTTCTAGTGCACGGAAAAGCACGAATAACATATCATTTCAAAGCCTGAGAAGAGTAGAGTTTACTTCTTAAAACTTTAGTGATGCGATTTTATGAAAAAAGTAGAAAACATCACTTTTTGGCGGCGAGACTTTTAGTGTTGTGTATACAATCTTTTCCCGTCAAACAAGACTAGTTCGCGTTCTTAATGATTAGATTTTATTTCTTAAAACTGTGGTGATGCGATTTTAAACGGTAATTCTGTTACCAGCAATTATCTACTGCCAAACAAGCATGCGGTGAAGCCAGAAAAGAGCTTACGAGGTGTTAGATTTAACAGCTATCAGAGCAACGATGGCCCTTTATGTTAAATAACAAAAGAAAGCCCACTTTGGAGCAAACAGCGACAATTGGTAGCATGCTATTGTTATACCTATTATGTGTATTCTACTATAAAAAGGCTTCAGACATCTGCTTCGGTCATCTCGATAAGTTGCCCTCAGACATCTCGATACTCGTAAGTAAAATGGAAGAAAAAATCGCTAGAGTGACTTGGAGACGCGGCGTAGTCTCGGAAGTTTTCCGGTCTACCATTGTCGAAGCCTCGCCTATCAAAATTGGGCAGAAGGTTAATGTGTTCTGGGGCAGAAAGGAGTATGCGGCTAGAGTCAGTTGCTATCCGGTGAATGATGAACATACACGAGATCCCGATCCAGCCGACGACGATTTATCAACGAAACGGAAAAGAAAACCAAAACGGAAACTGGTACGTAACATATTTCGTAATATATATGTTTTACTCGCAGTAATTGCTGTCTGCATGAAGTGAAGGTTAGTCGGAACTTTTGCCAGAAGTAATTTTCAATTTTTGTTTTCAACAGATAAGTGACGAACCCGCTCCAACGAAAAAAAGAAATACTGCCAGTACAAAAACCGTAGCAAGAGGGAAAAAGAAGGAAACAGGAAAAAAGGAAAAACCAAAGGGAATGGTGCGTCAAGGCTGTTTTGGTAACAAAAAGTTATATGTTTTAAAGCCGTGCTAGTTTTAACCATTATGTTTTACATTTTTGTTTTAAAAGATCCTAGAAGTAGGCCCATCCAAGGATCAAAGAACTCTGAATGTGGTGGACGACTCTAATGAAAGTGACTGGTCTGATATAGACGACAACATGCCGCTTGCAAACCTTGCCGCAGTAATGCCATCATCGCCGCGACTGGCCGTGGGGCCCACCACTTATCCCGTGCCTAGACCGGACTATGACGAGGATATATCAGACGTTATTCCAGTAAGGAATGACAGACCACGATACAGGGCTATTAATGTATCGGATTTCTTAGAGGAAGATCTAAGCACAAGTGCCGCGATAAGTTCTGCCATGAATGCTGTCAACAAATGAATGTAACAACTGTAAGTAAAGTGCGTGTTATCTCAGAATGCATCCGTACTCGGAAATGTGCAGATTGTCGAAAATGATAAAGTGTGCACATACAAATGTATGTATTAAGGATATTTATCTATAGGAATCCATGCTTCTGTTTACTTTATAGGGAATATTGGAAAACGGAGGGTTTGCATCTGCCGAGCCAGCTACAGTGACTGAGCTTCGCTGTATCCGCGCCATGTTAGAAAGACTTGAATGTGCATATGCGAGGCAAGAGGCCAAGATGGATGTAATGCTAGAAAAGATCAGTGTATTGTCTCTCCTGCCTGCCACCCCTGTGCACCATTCCACGCCATTCCAACGCCTTCAGCCACGTGTTGCCGAACACTACCAGGTTCCTAGTTCCAAACTGGGACAGAGCGCATTGGCACTGCCACCACCTCCAGTGCCGCTTCAACTCACACCTACCGTACAGCGCCAGCCAGCAGCTCTGGAGTACTTAGGTGACCAGGAAGAGAGAGAAAAAGGTATATGTCCTACTTGCTAAATAATAGGAAAATATATGTTAACGCCATGTTATGGAATATACAATGTACTTCTAAAATATAAAGACGTAGATTTAATTTTTTTGGTGGTGGGGGGGTGTGCCAGAGACTGTACATGGATTACTGGTTGAAACCTAGTTAAAATATTATATATTTTTCTCATTTCAGTTATGATCGGCGGCACGAATCTACAGTTGCGTATTGAAGACTTCAACTATGCCAAGGCTGCCAACAAACCAACAGCAATGGCGCTGCGGTTTATTGACAAACTTTGCAGCAAAGAGGTGCTGGCAAGATCAACAGTGAGTGGATCAAGGGAGCATGGTGTCCTGGACACGAAAATATTGGCAGCTATCAAAGGTAAGCAGCAGCATTTTTGCTTTTTCTAGGACTAAGTATGAAATTAAAACAATTGTTAAAAGACTGGAGTATCAAAAATTACACGAAACTGTATGAAATGGAAACTTTTCAGGTATTCTCTACATTTTTATTTACTTCAAACAATGCACTAAATATTTGAATTGTTACATTTTGCAGCTGAAGTCATGCAGTCGTTTTCGCACCAGTGCAGGAACGTTGACGATTCCAACAGAATGTGGGAATCCTGCCGAATCAGTATTGGCAAGCGATGCCAGAACCTTCGCAAGGGCACAGTACAATTTAACCGAGTAGACTAGCTTTGTTTACCTGGGCCGGGTTGTTAAAAGTCCGATTAGTGCTAATCCAGGGATAATTTCCATGACAACCAATAGGTTCTGTGCAGTTAACACTATATCATTATGACGTCAAAACAATCTAATGTTTAAACGCTAAGGATCACGGTCGTGGGAGGGGGACAAAACAGCAACAACACAAATGCATTTTGTAGAACGTAGAATAGCAGTAACAGCCACCAAATAAGGTAAATATTGTGGGATAAACATTGATACAGCTGATATCTGGAAACCAGACAATTCGAAGTTAAATTTTGCTCAGCAGAGCAGATTTAGTTCAAAACTCTATTGTTCAAGTCGATTCCCCCTCATAAACAAGCCGTGACGTCATAATGATATAGGATAAAAATCCTGTTTTACTAGTTTATGATGTCATGTAAATATTGACTTATTAGTGTAAATGTTTATTATGGCGAAGTACATGTAAGCAGGTATAAATAAATAGATCAGCTTCATTTAAAACATTGTTTCTGTGTTGTTATATGTTCAGTCGATCAGTCACGGCGCTCTAATAAACTCGGTGTTTCTTTGAATCCGTGTTTTGATGACAAGTTTATATTAGAAACTAGACGTCTAGCGGCCCAAACCTTTGCAATTCCTCAGCAAACTAATTAGTTTCAACCTTGATGTTGAAAACCTTTGATGTCTTCTACCGTCGTGCAACTCAGATTATGCCAAGAGACAGTTGTCTATCTCTCATAATTCTGAGCGTCCAAAACTTTAACTTGAACCAACATTTATATGATTTAGCGCGTAGCGCGAAGGGAAATCTAGCTGAAAAGTTTCCAAACCTGAATTCCACTCGCTGAAACGTGAAGGCGGGACATGTCAAGGTTGCATTATCGCGTGAAGGCGGGACATATCAAGGTTGCATTATCGCGGTTAAATTGCAAAGGTTTGTGCCGCCAGACATCTAGGTTCGCGGAAAAAGGTTCACGCACGGTAGCTTGCAAATGGTAGTAAGGTTATCGGAAGAGTTTTTGAGAGGTCAGAGGTGTTATATGCAATGTATTTTTGGGCTAAAGTGAACAAAAATGGTCGGTAATACTGTGGAACAATATCGATCACTGGTTACCAGTCCTTGGGTTGACAAAAGTGAAACGTAACATGGTCGATCAAGTGCTTAGTACTTTGGCTTAGAGAGGGCAGTAGAACCTCTGGCACGTCTAAAACCTGAAAGAAACTTAAATGAAAGCAATCCTGAAGTAGACTGGTCAGGCTTCCTGAACTTCAAAGACCGCTGAATTGTTTAGTACTTTCGAGGAAAATATCAACTTTATTGGCAAACTGTGAGTTTTCAACTGTTGAACTTTTATACTTTCGTTTAAGAAGTTGTTGCGGGTCGAACTTCTTGCGTTTGATAA
Organism: Actinernus sp. WN-2022; assembly: GCA_030867875.1. NCBI lineage: Eukaryota > Metazoa > Cnidaria > Anthozoa > Actiniaria > Actinernidae > Actinernus > Actinernus sp. WN-2022. The sequence goes on from JAOWCC010000577.1 coordinate 129,248,621, forward strand.
TTAATCAGAATCCCAAGAAGTCTTTTTCTTGCGTCCGCAAAAAAGTAATTCTTGCTCATGAATTATTTTTTAGCGGTACTGTAAACGGCATTCTTGTATTTGCATTAGATTTTTGCTTTGATTACACGTTTACCATATCGCAACTAATTGTACATTCCCACTGAGAAATTTCGAGCGGAACTATTCGAAATTTCAATACGAATTTTCGAATCATTCAAATTTTACTTCGAAACTTCGAAATGCTGTGCGAAATTTCGAGGTAAATTCGTTTCTTGCGTCTCGAAATATCGCCGAACATTCGTACGAAATTTCGAATATAACAAAGAGCGAATTTCGGTGAAATTCGCTTTCATAACTTTCTGTCAGTAGTGTACCTGTGACAATTATACTGCTGTTATGTAGTTTTTGTAGTTAGCAGGCTCAGAAAACTCATCGCTTGGCATGCACCTATTTAGTTCGGTGTAACCTATAATATAATCTAACACGTTTGTATGACAAAGTTAAGTTGGAAACATTTATGAAATTGGCAACCACATTTCAAAGTTTTGGAGCCAATTGGCAACTGAAAAAAATAATTATTTCGGCTCCTGACATAGGCTTATACATCTCTTGAGTACACTATTAAAGTTATTACATGCTGTATAAAGTGGCTCTGTATTCTGTAGTTTAGCCAAAAATATAGCCTGAATCTCAGTCATGTCCACTTGCCCTTAACCCAATCAACAGACAAATATAGGAATTTCTGAAATCTAAGCATTATAATGCCATCCTATGACATTATTGGTTGTCAAGTTTCAAGTCAACTTCCTATTTTACCAGGAACTTTGGTTGAGGGCTAGTGGGTCAACTGATATTGTTATACCCCCAAGTCAAATGCCTTTTTCGATTGGACGAGAACATATCACGTGACAGGCATCAAAACATCATAACTCCCAGGGAAACAACAGCTTGACCTTTGGACTTGTATGTCCATATTGAGACCATGGACAATTTGTGGCACGTTATGTCGAGCTGAAAGTTGAATGAAATTTGGAAACCATATGTACAGTATGTACATTGTAGCTTGTGAGTACTGTACGTGTTGAATTAACATATTAAGATGTATCATTGGATTAAAACTAAATTATTATTCATCTCTGATGTAACAAGATTGAAAAAAGCTGTTAGCTCATATCAAAACAAATCAATTAAATATGTGTGTCATATATAGTGACAAATGTTTTTCAACTACCTATACCTTTCTTTTAGTCTCCAGGCATTTGTTGAGAAATCTCTGGATGTTTACAAGGTACGTTTTGTGTTAATTTGATTTATTATAAATCCATAAAGATTTTTGTTTAAAAAAAATGACCAAGTTAATACTAATGAACCTCCAAACCAAACTCCAAATGTCAAAGTTTTTCCAGCAATTATTATTCATAATAAAATTATGAATTCATTGAGAACTCAATTTATCAATGATGAAATTATAATCATGAACTCATATTTTGAACATTATTCCTAATATGAAATCATTATATTAACAATAACCCATTTATGGCATCGAAGTATGCCCTGATCATGAGATAGTTTCTGTTCTGAGAAGAGAACAGTTCCCGAGAGTGAAGCTTGAGGGAAACTGAGAGCTTTGAGGATCAGATAATGTCCAAGGACAAATATCAGGGCATATTTCTATACCACAATGTAGGTTATTGTTGTTATCATCCTTCAAATATTTTCTTTCACACACACTTACGCTCACAGGGGGTGTATTCGCCAATAATTATTATTTTGTTGTCTAGCAGAGAGAAAATATTGGATCATTTGACGCATTCCACCAATGCAATCACACATGAGAGAAAATATTTGATGGGTTATAATAACTCATATCTTGAATAATCATGAACTTATATTTTGAACATTAGTCATTTAAATATGAACTCATTATGAACTCATCTTGAATAATCATGAACTCATATTTTGAACATTTATTTAGTTATTTAAATATGAACTCATTATGAACTCATATGTGACCCAACACGCGAAAACGTACACTAACGCTTTTCCGTTATTAGTCTTAACCGTTTACCAGCCGTTAGCAAACCGTTAGCTACCCGTTTAAACGATTTAGAAAAACGTTAGCTTTTTCAGTCTACCCGTTTATACACTTTCAGAAACCGTTAGCATCAAGAGAGAAACCGTTTAAACAGTTTGACAGATCGTTAAGACGTTTAGTGGTTACCGTTTAATTGAACGGGTAACTTGAGAAAAAGCGTTTAATTGAACGGCCGTTACAGTATTGTGCAAAAGTCATGCAAACGTATTTCGACGAATTTTGCTCTTTGTTCCTACGAATGTCGGCGAAATTTCAACAACTTTTCGTTCGAAATTTCGACGAAGAATCGATCAGATACGCGAACATTTTAATGCCAAGGCGAAATATCGGCAACATGCGAGCGACGATATTTCGTTTATTGTCAAACGAAAATTCGGACCAGGTTATCGAAATATCGTGATCCGAAATATCGTGATCCGAAATTTCGAAGAAATTTTGGCAAGCGTACATGTCACTGACTTGCACAGTTTTGTATTTTAACCTTTCTTTCACCAGGATTATCGCGTGACAAATTCGAATTCATGACAAATAGTTTTACAAACGTACAGTAAGATGGTTTTGGTAAATACCCTGCATGCCAGAGGCGTCAAAAAGTCAAGATTCTTATATAATAAAAGTCCCTGTCAATCGTGAACTGTCAGCCAGACGCGTGTCTCATTTCTGACACAAATACCGCGGGGGCGTAATTAATTTCCATTTACGCGAACTCACTGATCTGATGCGATGCATTAAAGCTCTTTTAATTCAAAAGGAATTGCACTTTCCCAGTAGAAGTTTTCTGGTAAGAGTATAGAAGTTTTTGCACGTCTTTCAATATGACAAACGTTGCTTCAAAACTCTGTTGATGTTCAGTAAAATATCAGACTGACACGTTCACGCCTGACTGATTGCACGTGGAAATTCAGAAGAGTTGAGATTTGAGGTTTTAATACGCAAACATTTACAATGATTTCTGCCAAAACCTTTTAATACTAGTAACAAGACAAGGATCTACTGTAAATGTGAAACTACACTGAAGCAAAAGTTTATTTGGTGTTATGCTTTGCGCTCAGCGATTGAGTCATTTCTGGACTGTCATCAGAAACGTTTCCTTGCTAGTTAAAACTTTTCCACAAAACGTTAGCTTTTCAAGCCAACACCCTGTTTAAAAGATTCGCAAAAGCGTCAACAAACCGAATAGCTACCCGTTAAAACCATTAGCTCTTCAAGCGAAATCGTTAAACGGTCTAAGAAAGCGTTAGCTTTTTAAGGCAGCCCGTTTAAAGTATTCGCGTAAGCGTCAACAAACCGAATAGCTACCCGTTAAACCGTTAGCTCTTCAAGCAAAATCGTTAAACGGTCTAAGAAAGCGTTAGCTTTTTAAGGCAGCCCGTTTAAAGGATTCGTAAAAGCGTCAATAAACCGTTAGCTATTTCTTGTTCCTCCATTGCGAGTTTGTGAAAATAATGTGTGATATAAATATTTTGCTGTTGTTTAAGGCTGGACGCTTTGTTATGGAAACATGGAAACTTGGTGCGCGCGGATATTATAAATCACAAAGAATTGCCACAGGCCTGTGTCCAAATAAACTCCACCTCCGGCAGTTTAGTAGTTTTGTTTTCACTGTATCGGGCGCCACGTAAAAAACGGTCACTCTTCGAATTGGGATACCTATGGTTTGTATTACGTGATAGAACATTGCCATATTTAGCTTGGCCGCCATCTTGGATGCGAAAACAAACTTCGCAACTTGTTGCGTGCTAAAGAGGTACATGCAGCAATGGACTTAAAGGGGCTCTGTCAAGGGTACTGAAGTCATGCTACAATCACCAACTGCACATGTAAACAAACGTGATCGGCTAAGTTCAGATCAGTTCGCGCGGTTCATTTTTACGATCCATGGTTTAATTTACAGAACTTAACATGAATTATGGAACTCTCCTCAATTTCTGATGAAGAATCCGATCAGGAGTCAACAGCTTTTGAAGTGGTAGGATTTCGGACTTCTGTTGTAAGGAAATCAAACTTTAAATTTGACGTTAAATGCGTTCTAATTTTCATGCAAATTTTTGACCACTTTTGACTTTCTTACACTACCAACATAAGACTGTGATTCAGCAGCATCACTTTCAGAGTCGGTATAGTCGGGTTTCGCAACAAGGACATAATGCAGCGATACGCCAGTGATATCGACTTCCGATTCTCTCCCGTTTCCAGACGATGAAGGAGACACAAGTGTAGCAGTTTTCTTGATCGGAGTAGAAGCTGCCAGTAGAGCTGCAAGAAAATCAAAACTTACATAAAATTGAAAAGAATGGCACAGCAAGATCCCACTTGATTTTCACGCCAGAACAAAAATGCCTTACGTCGATGACAAACGGGATACAAGTGATCGATTACCAATATCTCCCCTCGCTAACACTAACAGTACAAAGGTCAAAGCATATATAGTGGCGACTTGTGGCTTACCATTCACAGCAGGGCGATATCTTTTTCCTTTTCCCTTGCTACCAATGTCATCTCGAACTCTCATCTTGTTAGCATGGGCATACGAACTATGAAGACCAAGTAGAAATACATAACAAACTCAGATTTGGGATCTCAGATTTGTAGTACAAGTGCTACGATCGATCACTTTCGCTTCATCTCGAGGGAAAGTAGATACGCGGCGAAGCTGGAGTCACTCGCAAACGTCCCAGAAGCTTTAACAGACCTCCATGTTTCAAATACTGGCTTGCGGAGATAAATACTGGGATGTTCAAGACGCCAAATCTTTCGTGTTCTTGTACCGATTGACCTTTGTCGAAACCAAAGATGGCCGACCTCTCTTCTTGAAACCAGAGGATGGTGGAGCGCCAATGATCTATTATTCTAAAATATTCTGACTTCAATTTAAACACTGATATTCAAACTGACTATCTATTTTGAAAAAACAATGTATAACGCTAAGGAAAACTTCGATGGAAATGGATTTAAATCATACACTTTCAGCTTGTTTTAACGCGAGATCGAATTTCAGAACACGGTGGACTTTTATTCTGAAATGATTTTAGACACCAGGTCACTCTCGGCCAAAATTCCCTTGACATAGCCCCTTTAATACATACTGAGTGGCAGTAAAACGGAGGAGTTAAGAAAAAACAAGGTATAGAGGTGAACTAGTGCTGCATTCTTTCAGGTGAATTTTTAAGAATGAAAATTGGAAGCGCCATACTTTTTGTTACAACAACGTGCGAGTTCTGTGAGTAGAATTCAGAGATCGAAGTCGAACTAAATTAAAAAGCCATCGATATACAGTTGGAATGAGTTATTTATTTCTTGAACTCTGATTTGAACGAAGAGCACTTTCATTACTGCAGTTAAAATTAATCATTCCATTGGTTGCCTCAGTGCTTGTGCGAGTGATGTATATAGGCTGTGATCAACCAAGCCGTAGCCGTTTAATCGTTTGAGCAGAGCGTTAGCTTTTCAAGAGGAACCGTTTAATTGATCTGGTGGGTCATCAGAAACGTTTCCGTACTCGTTAACTTTTCCACAAACCGTTAGCTCTTCAAGCCAAATCGTTAAGACGATCTCAGAAAGCGTTAGCTTTTTAGGGCACCCTGTTTAAAGGATTCGCAAAAGCGTCAACAAACCGTTAGCTACCCGTTAGCTACTCGTTAGAATTTGCCCGTTCAACGGAAAAGCGTTAGTGTACGTTTTCGCGTGTTGGGTCACATATCTTGAATAATCATGAACTCATATTTTGAACATTAGTCATTTAAATATGAACTCATTATGAACTCATATCTTGAATAATCATGAACTCATATTTTGAACATTAGTCATATAAATATGAACTCATTATTAACTCATATCTTGAATAATCATGAACTCATATTTTGAACATTAGTCATATAAATATGAACTCATTATGAACTCATATCTTGAATAATCATGAACTCATATTTTGAACGTTAGTCATATAAATATGAACTCATTATGAACTCATATCTTGAATAATCATGAACTCATATTTTGAACATTAGTCATATAAATATGAACTCATTATGAACTCATATCTTGAATAATCATGAACTCATATTTTGAACATTAGTCATATGAATATGAACTCATTATGAACTCATATCTTGAATAATCATGAACTCATATTTTGAACATTAGTCATATAAATATGAACTCATTATGAACTCATATCTTGAATAATCATGAACTCATATTGTGAACATTAGTCATATAAATATTAACTCATTATTAACTCATAGACCCATTCGAAAAATGGCTGCCGCTAATTTGCATAATTTTGATATTCAATATTTTCTGAAGAATGAACTAGCCTATGTGAAAGAGCGAGTTCGTGTTAGCAACATGTAGCTCTTTGATAATGGAAGAATATATCTTGACAAAGCAATCGACGTTTGAAACTCTCAAGAAACATGAAAACGAGGCTAGTCAGTCCTGACGTCCTGAATCTCATACAAAACTCTCTTATTTTAAACCTCAGTAAGTTCGCAATACTTGGTGCTATGCTCTTTAAATCGTACAAACGTACTCATTTTTGCATGCTCTCTGAAGTGGAAGTACTTATTTTAGTGCCAACATTTTCTAACAACCGCAGTTTGCTGACACCATTTTTCGAATGGGTCTATATCTTGAATAATCATGAACTCATATTTTGAATATTAGTCATATAAATATGAACTCATTATGAACTCATATCTTGAATAATCATGAACTCATATTTTGAACATTAGTCATATAAATATGAACTCATTATGAACTCATATCTTGAATAATCATGAACTCATATTTTGAACATTAGTCATATAAATATGAACTCATTATGAACTCATATCTTGAATAATCATGAACTCATATTTTGAACATTAGTCTTATAAATATGAACTCATTATGAACTCATATCTTGAATAATCATGAACTCATATTTTGAACATTATTCCTAATATGAATTCATTATGAATTCATACTTGTACATTGTATCTTGAATAATCATGAAGTCAACTCATATTTTGAACATACAGTACCGCCGGAAATTATATGCAATGACCGGTCATTTTTGAGGTGACCGCGGTCACTTTTGAGGTCGCCGCGCCGCTAACCGCGACTTCATGTAACATCTACATGAACATCTCATACATTTTATTTTGAAGCAGTTTGCTTCGTTAGTTAATAAGAATGCGAATGGCGGTCTCAAGTAAGAAAGACAACTTACGAAAGTTAACAAGCTTATTTTGAAGCAGTTGGCTTTGTTAGTTAATAAGAACGCGAATGGTGGTCTCGAGTAAGAAAGACAACGTACGAAAGTTAACAGAAGATTATTAGCGGGCCGTGTCATAAGAAATGCTTATTTTGAAGCAGTTGGCTTCGTTAGTTAATAAGAACGCGAACGGCGGTCTCGAGTAAGAAAGACAACTTACGAAAGTTAACATAAGATTGTTAGTGGGCCGTGTCTTAAGAAATGCTTATTTTGAAGCAGTTGGCTTCGTTAGTTAATAAGAATGCGAATAGCGGTCTCGAGTATATTTTACAATATAGGAGGAAGCGAGGAGGAAGAAAAAGAAGACGGATTGATCCCAAACAAACTCATAACATTCCAATCATTGAGGACTATGCTAATTACATTCCTGTTATCGTCGGTCGTCGTCGCTGTGACATGTTAACTGAACGCTGTAGTCCTAATTTGGAACCGCTAATCGACAGGCAGTTGGTTCGTGTGCCCAGGATTAACCTGCTCATACCACCCACAAAGTTCGCCGTACCGAAATTTCTGCTGCTTAACATTTGTAGCCTTGTTAAATCTAAAAACCGAGTACGAGCCCCTGTTGCCTTAGAAACTGACCTCAATGCATACGATATTGATATTTGCATAGTGTCGGAGACACATCTCAAGCCCAATATTCCCGATTCGGTTACCCATATACAGAAGTACTCTATCTATCGTAGGGACAGAAATTGGTCTGGCCTTGACTTGAGAAAAAAAGGAGGTGTTGCTGTTTATGCGAGGAATAACATTAAAGTTGTCGAAGTCTGCAGATCCAAGCTATACAAACTTATTACCCTTACGGTCCTACTCCCGTCTGGCCATCGACTTCTAAGAATATCCTTATTAGAGAACTACTTGAACAATATGATAGGAAACTTTTCCACAAACTATGTAACAACAGCAACCATCCTCTTAAGCTACTTTTGCCCAAAATCAAGCCCTCGTCTAGAACCTTAAGATGTCAGTCTTCCCAGTGGCCGAGAATTAATACTGTTCGTTTTAAAAATTCTTTTGTAAATAGATTAATCTTTAGGTATAACCTAGCTATTTAAAAGTCTTTGTTCCCACATACTTTACGTTTGTTATATTATGAGAGTTGTATATTTATGCTTTATTACTTATAGCTGTAACACACGATATGTATTTTATCGGTGATTCATTAAAGACATTATTATTATTAGTAGTAGTAGTAGTAAGAAAGACAACTTACGAAAGTTAACATAAGATTGTTAGCGGGCCGTGTCTTAAGAAATGCTTATTTTGAAGCAGTTGGCTTCATTAGTTAATAAGAACGCGAATGGCGGTCTCCAGTAAGAAAGACAACTTACGAAAGTTAACAGAAGATTGTTTACGAGAAGTTTAATGCCGGTGAACGTTCTTTGGGTGGAAGGCTCAGCGCATAAACTGTTTGTCATCCATCACATTCAAAGCTTTCAAATATGAAGACTGCTAACAATGTCTGGCTCAACGCCACCATGGCAAGCGCCTCGGTTTATCACCTCAGTTTACAACTGCGGCGTCCTCAAAAACTACTGTGGTCATTTGTTTGGTGACCACGGCCATTTGTTCGGTGTAAAGAATGTGATGTAAAGTGGTAAGATGTAGTGCTAAGTTTGTTCGGTGACCGCGGTGCCGTACTGCGGCTCCGCATCTATTGCACAAGGTTTTTCCACGGTCGGATGTCCCTATAATTTCCGGCGGTACTGTAATTATTGTTGGATGCCCTAGTAATAAATTATAACAAATATTTCATATCTCTCACCAGCCTGAACTAGCTATGATCCTGTACCCTCTGTTCATTCACATGTATCTGGAGCTTGTCTATAAGGGTCATGAAGCACAAGGTATGATCCTGTACCCTCTGTTCATTCACATGTATCTGGAGCTTGTCTATAAGGGTCATGAAGCACAAGGTATGATCCTGTACCCTCTGTTCATTCACATGTATCTGGAGCTTGTCTATAAGGGTCATGAAGCACAAGGTATGATCCTGTACCCTCTGTTCATTCACATGTATCTGGAGCTTGTCTATAAGGGTCATGAAGCACAAGGTATGATCCTGTACCCTCTGTTCATTCACATGTATCTGGAGCTTGTCTATAAGGGTCATGAAGCACAAGGTATGATCCTGTACCCTCTGTTCATTCACATGTATCTGGAGCTTGTCTATAAGGGTCATGAAGCACAAGGTATGATCCTGTACCCTCTGTTCATTCACATGTATCTGGAGCTTGTCTATAAGGGTCATGAAGCACAAGGTATGATCCTGTACCCTCTGTTCATTCACATGTATCTGGAGCTTGTCTATAAGGGTCATGAAGCACAAGGTGAAGGACTCAGTGAGGGAGACAGACAGAAATTAATATTAGCATTACAGAAGTACAGTACTGCATGCCCGCCTGCCTCTGGTTGAATAGGCAAATTTCATATTCTCACAGGACGAGCTAGATAGAGCCTTCAATGGAGGCTCATATAGGAGAATTTGCTAAAAGCTATTATTTTAGCATGATTATAATATAATTCCCCATTTCAGCTCCATTGAGTGCTTGTTGCAGATCTTCTGTGAGAATACAAAACTTGCCTATTGATGAAAATTAGGATTGTTAATATTATTGTCAGAGGGTCAAATAGGGGGGTGAGGCAGGGGAGCCAATTGTCCCACTCCCTTCACTCTCATATCAATTAGTCCCAAATACATTTAGCCACTGGATGTCCAGTTCACTGAGTAATATGTACAGTACCACTTCCATACCTGTATTCTGATTGGACAGTGCTGATATGTAGCTCTGTTGTTTTTGTTCTGCTCGTTTTTTGGGTTTGTATCGTTGGGTTAGCTAATAGTGTGGCTCGTTTTGAGCAGCACTGTCTGGCTCCACTCAGCTGGGTTACAATATAAACCGTGCTCACCCTCAGTCTCAAATTGTTTTCCCTTTTATTTTACATTTTTTCCCATTTCTGATTTTGCCTACCCTAGGTTCCAGGGACACCATGCAGGAAAGCCTCTGGTTCGCCATGCCAATCAGACAGTGCCTTAGAAAAAACAGAACAGAATCTGATACTAATAAATTTAAATCGTTGCGATAGAAGTCTTCTCTTGATTGGTTGATTGAAGAAACCCATGTAATGTCATGCCTATCAAAAGTGACAAGTTTTAAACTGGCAAAGCTACATATAAAATTGTAATGAAAGAGGAACAAGTGAGATTTAAAACTCAAAATTCCCCGAAAATATATTGACGCTCTGAACGCTGAACAAGAGCAGGCATTGTGGGAATTTATAAACAGAAATGATGCTCTAGCATTTTTGCCAACTGGATATGGGAAATCACTTGTATTTCAACTGATACCAGACATGTGTGAAGCTAAAGACAATTAAGTGCAGCATTCAATTATTCAAAAGATGTTTTTAAATCTTTTTACCCATTTTCTTGAAATCCTTCATAGTATAAAGTTGCAAACCATCAGATTACAACAACATTTCTCTTTGGGGAAGATGTTGTGTATCCTTTCCTCAGCAAGTTGATTTTCATGACAATCGTTCAGCTAAATTTTCCCCCCTTGACTTTTCCCCATGGAATAATTTTTTACTCTTCCAGAAACTATATCTGCAAATTTTGAAGGCTGGGTGCATGTGGATCAGGGTTGGCAGATATTACTGGAGTTAATTATCTTCAAGAAATAACTTGCATAAATAGCTATCCCATGGCCAGCAATAGAGCATTACATACTGTACATTATTAAAGACTTCCCACTCATGTATGATTGGGTTAGGAATATATCCAATTGCATTTTAATGAAAAATCTATTTTGCATGAAAGTGAGGTTCTTCTCTCTTTGCTGTGCTCTTAACTGGCAAGAGCTCTGCCCCTTGCCTTTCATGGAGAGAGGAAAATCCTTTCTTGATCAGCGTGATAGGTTTACGTGTATTAGCCTCATCATTAAAGGGAGGAGATCTAGACAAGATCGTCTGGGATGAGATAAACTCAAAATGTACATGTATTATAACCTCTGACACCCAGGGTATATTTTGCCTGACCTTTAACTCCCAAGTCCTGGCAACAACCCTGATAAGTATTTTTTATCATTCTCTTTAGCCCAGTCATACTTTTTAAAGTTCCGCAAATGTCAAGAAGATTACCATGAAGAGGATCTAAGAAAACTATCAGCAATAACAAGGAGAGAGCACATGGATAATAATGAACTCATTGCCACTCTTAGGTACATGTAGAAAAGGCTGTGGTTTATTTAGTGTTTAGTTGTCCACTTCCATCTGGAAAACAATGGAGTAATATTATTCATTTTGTTACAGTGAAAATAATTATTAATTAGTTTCATACATGTGTTCAGATTGGATTCATGGTTTTCTACTGTAAAAGATAGGGTAAATCTTGTTGAACGATTGTTGTACTACACTTGGTCATTCCGTTGCTTCCTCCACAGGCATCTCTGTATTTTAATTCAGGGTTGCCACCTCAAGCAGAGTTTGAAAAAAACCTGAATTAAATACAGACTGAGATGCCTGCAGAGGATGCTAGTCATTTTGCATGTCTTTAATATTTGATACAATCAATGGATGACTAATTCCTGTAAAAATTAGTGTTGGTCTGCATCGGCGAGGAAGATAATCGATTAAGATATACCAACCGTGGGAGCTATATTTTAGTAGCAGCTCACATTTTGAGTATTGTTCCTTTGTCAGTGTGAAAAATGAAGGGCTGTTTACACTTGAAACGTCAGCTGCTACTCGCTTCCCACTGCAGTTAGCATACCTTAATCAATTTTTAGTTGATTATACCAGTGTTTAATATTTCATAAACTGGCAAGGTACATTGTGTATAATAGGTAACTGTATTAAAAGTAGACCCAATATTTTTTTTTATTATACTATGAATTATCTCATCTTGCAGAAGCAACAAGTTTGTTATTAAAATGTCCAGAGACACATATCAAGTCCTTAAAAAACATCTGCAGGTAAGGAGACTTGCACAGTTTTACACTGTGATTATACTCTAATCACGCCCACTTAGATAACGAGAGTCAATCGCATTGCAGAACAGAAACAAAGCATTCCAATGTATGGTTATTTGAGCCAACCAGTGTCCAGTACAATACAATAGCATTTCAACGTGCTTGAGCTTCCATCCAGTAAAATGCAAATTTTGTGGACTATAGTTCTGAAGTTGAAGTCTTTTCAATGAAGAAAATGTCATACAGATTATTGATATCCTAGGATTTGTATATTGGAATGATTTACTTTTGTAGATCTTGTCTTATTAGTGGCCCCAGTTTATACTGTAATGAATATTTTCAAGTTGCTGGTGTTTTCTTCAAAGTAGCCAGAGAAGTTACTTCAAACACTACCCAATTGACAAGAGATTCTTACGTGTATCTGATGGGCAAACTTGCTGGCAAAAGATAGCCAGAGTAGAAATCAATTCTGACACATTTTTTATAACTTAACAAATGTACATTTTCCTCTTCAGGATCAACAGCAAGATACTTTACTTACAGTCATTCAGCAACACCTACACTTTGATGGTATGACCTATTTCTTGATGTTACTTCTGCATCGATCCCTTTAAATTACTGTAAATTCTGAATATAAGCCCCCTGTAAATAAGCCCCTGTAAATAAGCCCCAAAATCTCGGGTGCTAAATTCCTCCCCAAATATTATAAGCCCATGGGCTTATTAAACAATGATATAATTTCTACTGATTATAAGTCCCAAGAAGAAATACACAATGTACGGTACCAAATGAATATAATTAAACCCAGCATTCAAATTTGATTTTAATAAGCCCCCCTCCGCCAAATTAAACCCTGAAGAAAAAGCCTTTAGAACAAAATTAAGCCCAGGATTTTATAGTCTGGTTGTAACTGTTGCATTTATATATTCACATTGTTGTCCTTTCTGTAGTATTTGAAGGCAGACCAAGAAATAAACAATCCATAGATGCCACCTCTGGTGGAATAACTGGAGAAGCAACTTTTGAAGGTATTCATATTAACAAGTAATGTACAACAAGGTCTACTGTTTAATTAATTAACTTCCCTACATTTTAGAGGGACACTGTCATTTTCCTAATTGGTTCAACCATAGTTAATAGAGTGGAATGATTAGGAAACCCGGCAAACCTCAAAAGGGCTAACAAAGGCGCTGCGATTTAGGTTGGAAGGGGGTAAGACAAAAGATTGTGCACGATCATAGTTCATTAGCGTTCCCTGAACGACTGAACTCACACGTTTCTATTGGTTGATTGACTAACATGTTGGAATTTCTATTGTGTTTTGTGCACGGTAGTGGTCGAAAAAAGCTAACAAAGACCTATAACAAAGAAGGTCCCTGAGTTTCCTAACCATTCCACTCTATTAACTATGGTTCAACTTTCTCAATAACAAATATATAATAACTACTCAGATTACCAGAATGCTCTCCAGGTATACTGAAGAATAACTGAGACAATTTTGAAGAAGGGTAGCAAAGATTTTAGTGGATGAAAAATACTGCTTTAGAGAGAAATTTAGAGCAACTTGATATTCAGTCCACACTGGATCAAAATCAAGTTGCCGACTGGTGCATTGGGGGGGGGGGGGGGGGGGGGGATTTTCCAGGGGAGTATGACCTTGCACCCAGTAGATTAGTGCACTTGGTCCCAGCTTACAATGCAAAAACATCTACAATGTAGCTACATTGATTACTAGATTAACAGGCAAAATGGAAGGTAGAAAATATCAATATTCATAGTCTGTATATCAAGGAATTTTTAGAGTGACTTAAAGAACTACTATTTGGGGGGGGGGGGGGGGGGGTGGACAAAAATTGTCCTAAACACTGAAGAGGGAGGGGGGAGACCTATAGCGTTATTGCTTTCAATGCTTGAATGGAATTACAAAGTGAACAGTCACCATCTTCATTCTTCACTATCTACATATAGGTCCCTGGATGTCGGGCACATATAAATGTGGCCTGGTACCGAATAACGTGTCACAACAATGACCCAATCCCTAAGATTTGTAATCCACTTTAAACTGTACCTTGCTTTATATCCAAACTGTTTCAAAAACATATCAAAACATCACATGGTACATGTATAAGTTCTCTTCTTTCACAGGATGTTATTTTTTGTTAGATGAAAGGCATATCAAAACTTCACCTGAATAATACATGTTCAATTCCCTTCCTTTCCAAAAAGAAACATATTGTATACGTTGCAGTTAAATTTTTCAGGTATTTTTAAAATTTTAACTTTTATTTCAAAATACACTGATTTACCCTACCACAGTTTGAAAATTTTAATGCAGTTTAAAAAAATACGTAGTATATACATTGAGGTCAAAATATTACCTACTATATAGGTCCAAAAATTACCTAGAGTGAAAACAAGTAAAAAATTACCTACTAGTTAAACAAATTTACCTTGTTAAAAAATATCTACCTGAAAAAACAAATGACCTACAATGTACAACATACATGTATAAAATTACCTACTAGTTAAAACAATTACCTAGTTAAAACAGAAATTTCCTAGTTAAAAAATGTCTGCCAGAGAAACCAAATTACCTGAAACATATACATGTACATACATGTATAGCATTCACCTTTTTAATCCACAGCAAACAAAACCAAGGTATTGTATGGCCTTCAACCTGAGCCAGATCTGGGAATCACATTAGATGACGACAATGAAGACGAGGATGATAAAGACAAACCAAAGGTGTGCTATTAATATTGTATTATTTCCAAAGCACAGGAACTCTTCCAGATGCTGTTTTTTTATTTTAGAGGTGTAGCTATCTCTTCAGATGGCAGGGTCCAACAGAGGTATTGATAATGCAATCTGACATGAATGTTTGTCATGGATTCATGTTTATTTTCAATACTTACTGCTTTCCAACAGAAATATAGAGGGGACAACCATGGATGTTTGTTATTGTTAGGGCCATAGATAGCAATTTATGTTTAATAATAATAATAATAATAATAATCTTTATTTTTTTAGCGTTATTTCTACTATAAAACCAATAGCGCTTTACAATGCTACTACTACTACTACTAATAATATAAGTAATAATGTAAGTAACTATAACAAATATGTTTAAATTATATACAAATGTTATCCTTAAAATTACAATATTGGTCTATAAATAATTAATTAATATTCACTCAAATAAATTACGTTTACGTAGCCGACTCAATCAAGTATTTCAGGTATCAAAGTGATAATAGCGTCTAAATAAGTAAGTTTTAACTCTGCTCTTGCAAGTGTTTAGAGACTCAGTAGTCCTTATAATGTCAGGCAGATTATTCCATAATGTTGCCGCAATTACTGAAAATGCTCTCTTTCCATATATAAGTTTCAAGATTATATTTAGGGACGACTAAAAGTTTCTTATTAACCGAGCGTAGCGATCTACCAGGTATATATTTAATTAAGAGTTCTTGTAGATAATAAGGTCCAGTTTCATGATAAGCTTTGAAAGTTAAAATTAGAATTTTAAATTCTATTCTAGCAGTAATGGGTAACCAGTGTAGTTCTTTAAGTATTGGTGTTATATGTTCTGATTTTTTAGAATATGTTAAAAGGCGTTTAGGAGGCACATTTCCAAGTGCCAAAGGTGTGAGCCACAAGGGAGTCTGGGGGCATGTCCCCCCCCCCCCCCTGGAAATCTATGAAATGCTACATTTTTATTTCTAGCCATTTCAGGGAGGTTACAAACTTAAATAATCAACTACCAAGAATATGTTTGTAAAGTTTCTATGATTATTTACTGGATTTTTGCTGGACCTGCTGGACCTGCTGCTAGCTGCTGCTGCTTTCCAGCAAAATCATAGAGGGACAACCATGAATGGTTTCGTGTTTATTATTTACTGCTTACTGTAGTCAGTCCAAAGTTAAAAAAAGCTGGGGGACATGGTGCAATGCCCAGCTACTATCTACATGTCTGAATGTTGAGCTACATGTATAGCCCAAGTTATTAGGTACTGACTCTTTCCCTTGAAAGTGTTCTTATTTCTTCTTTTATTTACACAGAAAAAGAAACCAAAGAAAGAAAATGGTCCAGGCAAGTATATGTAATAAACAAACTATAATTTGAAAACCTCATTTGCTGCTGCTTCGGGACTACATGTATGTGTGTGCAGTTAATATGAAGTTCCATGGCACAAGTTTATAAAGCAACCTTTAATTATTAATGTTGGTAACTTGTGACAGTCTGGTGAGACTGATAAACTTGAGGCACTTACGATTTTACGTCCTTATCCGAGAAGACGTGAAGGTCCAACCATCTGCAGTTCGAGAACGAGATTGTTTGACAAAGGCTGAGCACCTTCTACTCCATTATTTGAAGACCCTGAGTGTTGGTCTGGCTAGGGTTCTGCACCCTCATGTCCCACACATCAGACCGACACGTAACCACTGAGCTACATGTAACCAGGAGGCAGTTATAAGGCATAAAGCTCTGATTGGCTTTCCTTCTGCTAGCTAATAAGCTTGAAATGGAGATAAACACTCATAGTTTTCAATAAGTTTTCACATAACTGGCACACTCTGTGATGTAGCCAGAATAATAACTTCAAAACCTCCCCTTTTATTCATTCTCTTTTCAATAGTGATCCTTACTTTGTCTGGGTAAAGTAGCCAGCACAAATATCTAGAGTAGGGCCAGCAGCCGGCCAAATTCGCCCTGATGCGTGATAGTCTTAAATTCGGCTCTGTATATTCTTCTTTTTTTTTTCCGGTGTGACAAGTGGGAAATTGCATAACAGATCCATTACCGTGCTATCGATGTGGAATGAATTAGTTTATCAGACGGCTACTGCGCCACTGGGTCAGACTTCAGTACTCCATTTACCTTTTAACTTAACCTTATTATTCTCATAAAGGAACTTTTATTGAACCCAAAAATACATGAATCTTTTCAAAATTTACTGATAGATAGATAATAATAATAATAATAAGTTTATTTATATAGCGCCATATCAACTAATTTTTCATGGCGCTTTACATTGAATATTATATAAAGAATTGAATAATTAAAACTAAAATGAAATAACCTATTTACAATATTTTTAAAAATAATCAACCTAAAAATTTTCCCTATGGACAATGACGTAAGAAATTAAAATCAAATCAAATTAAAATATTGTACATCAATTATAGGCTAGTTTAAAAAGATGTGTCTTTAGTGACTTTTTAAAAATATCTACATTTGGTGAGAGGCGGATTGATAACGGTAATGTATTCCAGACTTTTGGACCCACTACAGAAAAAGCTCTGTCACCATATGAGACTGTGCGTGACTTAGGAATGACTAATAATTTCTGTTCAGTAGAGCGCAGCGTGCGAACATTAGGGCGATATTTGAGTAGTTCTGTAATATATTGTGGCGATAGGCCATTAAGGGCCTTATAAACTAATAGTAAAACATAAAAATTATGCGCTGTGAGACTGGCAGCCAGTGCAATCTAATTAGAACTGGGGTTATGTGATCATATTTACGTGTAAGTGTAACGATGCGAGCAGCTGTATTTAATACTGACTGCATTCTATCTAATTGATGCTTAGTGAGTCCATGAAGAAGTGAATTACAATAATCTAGTTTTGCAGTAACGAACGCATGTATAAGAGTTTCAGTTGATTTTTCATCAAGGTATTTCCTAATTTTCCCTATATTCCTAAGGTGATAGTGTCCAGATTTACATATGCTACTGACATGATCTCCGTGGGACATGGACTCATCAAGTATAACGCCCAGGTTACGAACAGTAGACCGGTGTCTGATCGTATCATCACCCACTTCAACAGATGTAATACTTGGTCGTGGTTTAAACCGGGAGCTCAAAACAATAAGCTCAGTCTTGTCATCATTCAATCGTAGCCGGTTGTTAACCATCCAGTCATCAATGTCCCTTACACATCTTTCCACCTTTAACCTTGCCGCGCATGCATCTATTTCTGAATCTGCATCAAATGTAATGTACAATTGAGTGTCGTCTGCATAGAGATGGTAGAGTAGATTGTGAGACCTCAAGATATCCCCCACAGGCGCAGTATAGAGTAAATAGAGCAGTGGGCCCAATACCGACCCGTGGGGCACACCACAAGACAAACTACGTTCACTTGACTTACTTCCATCAACATTTACATAGAATGAACGGGAACTAAGGTATGATTCAAACCAGGCAAGCGCACAACCCGTAATGCCAAATCGACTCGACAGCCTTGATATGAGAATTGAATGGTCCACCGTATCAAAGGCCGCTGAGAGGTCCAACAACAGCAGGAGGACAGATTTCTTGTTGTCAATGGCTAACATTATATCGTTCTGGACCCTAACTAAGGCAGTCTCAGTTGAGTGGTAGAGCTTGTATGCAGACTGAAGCCATTCATCAAGATGGTTAGATGACACGTGATGAATCAGCTGCACAGCAGCTGCCTTCTCGACTACCTTTGAAACCATCTTTAGATTAGATATCGGCCTGAAGTTTTGATACAGCTTGAAGTCAGCATCAGGCTTCTTAAGAGTTGGCAATAGTTCTGCTATCTTCATTGAATCCGGCATACACCCAGATATAAACGACAAGTTGACAATGTTTGTTATAGTAGGGAGAAGTAGGTCAATGCAGTGTTCCATTACAGAAGCAGGAAGGGGATCCAAATTACACGATTTCTTTGCCATCTTCACTACAAACACGCGTATAGAAGCCTGATCAACATTAGAAAGTTGGGAGAGATTACATCTATAGTCATCAGTAGCTAACGTGTTCGTAATAGGAGACACCCTAGAGGCTTGCTTCAGATCTAACTCACGGTGTAACTTCTCAATCTTCTGAGTAAAGAAATCAGCAAAGCAATCAGCCAACGTGGCTCCATCCGAATCAGTATGAGGATAGCGCTTGACATCTACTTTTTGGAGAAGCTTATTCACAGTTCGAAATAAAACCTTTTGATCACCCGAGTTGTTTGTAATGATATCCTTATAGTAGGACGTTTTGAGCTGAGTTATGAGGTTGTTGACAACAGAGCATTGGTACACATACCTCTCCCGATCACAGTCAAACCCAGATGTTCGCCATTTTCTCTCGAGTTTTCTCCTTTTGTTCTTCTCAGTCCCAACCTGCTCATTGTACCACGGGGCAGATGGACGAACAGTCACACAACGTCGTACGATTGGCGCATATTTATCCAGAAGAGAACAAAGCGTACTGTCATACTGATCAGCCAAAGTGCTAAGATCACTAGATTGATGACACAGAAGATCAGACTCACGCATATCCTCAGACAAGGACTCAATACTGATGGAACTAAGTTTGCGGGAATAGACTGTCTTTCTAGTAAAGCATGGTTTCTCAATATTCAAGTGACAGTGGACAGCAAAGTGATCAGCAATGGACGGATTCCTCACATATAAACGTTTTAGTAGGGTGTCCTCAGACTTGGTAATTAGCAGGTCAAGCGTATGACCCTTCTTATGAGTGGGCCCAGTCACGTGTTGTTTGAGTCCGAACCCATCCAGGATATTTGCAAAACGCTTAGCATGAGTATCAGACAGATCATCCATGTGGAAGTTAAAGTCACCAGAAATAATCAGGCGACCCGGGCATTCAGCAAGAGTACGCTCTAGCAGTCCTGAGAATTCATCATAGAAGAGGGCATAGGCACTCTCATCCGGAGGACGGTAGACACACATAAATCGGATACTTTCAATGTGGGTTTTCAGGCGCACATCCATTATCTCAAATGAATCATATTTTGCACAGATAATGTTGTTTACATTCAGCGTTTCCTTGAAAAGAAAGCCAATTCCACCACCAAATGTAACGCTGTCTTCTCTTGGTACATGTAAAAAGCGATAACCACTGGGGCACAGGGTACCCATCTCTACTGCATCCAAATTACCCGCTCTCAGCCACGTTTCAGTTATTATTAGTATATCCAAATCGTGATCAACAGCAAAATCCTTCACCACCAGCGCCTTATTTCTCACTGATCGAGCGTTTAGTAAACTTAGATTAAATGTAGCACTAGGCGACACAGGTGTATTTGGGATTCGTTGGATAACTATGTTGTTAGTTGGATCACGAGACCATGAAGATGGTTTTCGTACTTTCCGTATATTTGGCTGTACAGTAGGTCCTGGATTAACAGCAATATCACCTCCCTGCAACAGTAATTCACGAGACGCACTAGAGTTTGTATAGTAACGACAAGGACACTTTGACCACTTGGGTTTCCTGTGTATAAAGTTCAGCTTTGGTTCCCTATGAAAATACCTCGGACTGAAGTAAAAACTCCCAAAAACAGCCTCATAGCATTTCGTAAGGCTGTCACTTGAGTGCTTTGCTACTAGAATCTTCCCATTACTCAATGAGAGAGATTTCAAATCTAGTTTTTCAGCGTCCAGTGAATAATTCGCATCATTGGCCATGCAGTGAAATCCATTGTTATTTGATGTTGAAGCACAGAAGTTTCTTTGTCTAGGTATGCAAATTCGAGTCAGCGTCTTAGTTCTTTCAAACTGAGAAAGGAAACCATTTTCCTCACTATTCCAAGTTGTTACTGTCCAAGTTCCTTCCAAATCACTACCACGGTGCCGCCTTAGAGTTGCCTTCAAATAGGTGTATATTTCTTCCGGCCGAAGGTACATGGCAAAGAAGTAAAATGCCGAAAACTACAGACATCCACATCACGCTCCACTCCACTCCACAATTTCCCGCCAGCAATCCGTAATCCTGTAATCCCAGACAGACAAATCCTTTATTAAAAGAAACTAGCCTTGCAGCCCTAGAGCTGAATTACACTAAGATTTACAATCAATTGTGAGAATATATACAAATATAAGAATACTAAAAAATTAAAAACGAATTTGCACTCCTTCTAACGCCTGTGCTATAAAAGAAGATTTCTTGAAACGGTCTGTCTTACATTTAGGGATAGCCCTAGGCCTCATTTTCCTTCAATTATAGTGGGCTGACCTAACTGGGGGAAGATATTTAAAAAGTATATTATTACTGTTACTACTAATCGATTGATAAATACTATAACATAGATTTCCTCGGCGTTCAGCTAACGACGTAATATCAGCAATAGCGAGCCGATCGGAGTATGATGAACAATTAGGAAATATAATGCTAAGGCAACGCTTTTGAACATGCTCGATGTCGTTCGATAAGTATACGGGAAGAGAATGGTAGTAAAACGCGCAAGCATACTCTAGGACCAGACGTGTGCAGGACGTACAAAAAGTAAGTAAATCTACAGTAGGAATTTGTGCGCGTTTTAGCTGTTGTACCAGATAAATTCTCTTAGCAGCCTTTGACACAATATGTTGCACGTGAGAATTCCATTTAAGGTCCTGAGTAATAATTAGGTGTAATATCTTATGTTCCGAAACAAGATTTACTCTGTCAATAATAATAATAATCAACTTTATTTATAGAGGGTAGACACATAACAGTATTACAACTGAAAAACCAGTGGCCCTAAATAACAATTACAAAATATAATTAATTTATGAGCAAGCTAAAAGACAAACGTATCAATATTGGAACTATATGTACAGTGTATCTATATTAAAAATGGTAAAAGAGTCGTATCATTGGTGTTCTTAGCGAAAGAGATTCTGAGCTCTTTACATTTATCTGTGTTAAAGACCATCTTGTTAGTGTCGGCCCAGGATGATTGATCATAGCCTGCGTACTCCCCTCCCGTCCCCCTCCCCCTTCCTTGAGAGCCTCTCGTCCCCCTCCCCACAATCTCAGTGATATAGGTAGCGTCTGCATACTTCCACAGATGAGTTTCGTTGCTTATAACTAAATCATTGGTCATAAGGGCAAAAAGCCACGGACCGAGCTTAGTACCTTGAGGTACTCCGTAAGTTACTGGCAGCCAATCCGAGTAAGTACAATTATCTAGTTTAACTCTCTGTTTTCTTAAAGTAAGGAAGTCAATGATCCAGTTACTAATGTTGGACGGAGTCTAACTCACGCAGCTTGTTAACTAAAATTGCATGGTCTATCAGATCAAAAGCTTTGCGGAAATCAAATAGGATAGTCTTAGCTGTAGCGCCATTACCATCTGTAGAGCTTGCCCATATATGAATCATGCTAAGTAAAGCATGGACCGTGGACGATTCTGAGACTGTTCCAAACTTATTAGGATCAATAACATCCAGCACTTTAGGTTTAAGGTGGTGTTTGATGACAAAATCTTCTGCGACCTTAGAAATCGTATCTGTAAGTGACATAGGTCTGACATGCTTGGAAATAACCTCAATTGGGTTCTGTTTAGGGATGGGAGCAACATTCGCAACTTCCATGGAGGGGGTACCTTTCCTTCACTGTATGATGAGTTAATGAATGAGGTAATGGGCGGAACCAAAATATCCGAGTATGTTTTCAACAACGAGTATGTTTTTACTGTATTTCTTGCTTTGTCAATGTCAAAATGTGATACGTTCAGTGATAACTGAATGAGCAGATCTAGGTGGTGCATTAGTCTCATCTTAGACATAACAGATTATGAGATTAAGACGGGCATATTAATGCAAGCTTTGGATGGAAAAGACAGTAAGCTCTCTAGTTTTGATTATCTCTCGCGGTTGTGAACTCTTTACTGCGAACCAAATCATGTGTGTCTATATCTACACTGTACTGCAAACCACATCATTATATTACAAACTTTGTATAGCAGTATGTTCGTTCCTACATTGTATACAAGTTATAACCCAAAAATTGGCATATTTTTTACTAATTGTAATGTGTTTCTTCCAGAAAACCGTGAGCTCTATTTCAACACGTCGTTTGTTAAACTTCTATATGGTCTGAGTACAGGCTGCACGCAGCCTCTTGTTTATTTTATTTTGATAATGCATCATTCATTCCTTTACAGGAAGAAAGAAGTTTGAGTTCAACCCAAATGCCCCTCCACTTAACAGAATCCCTTTCCCTGAACTGTAAGTGAAGTGAATAGAAGGTGGTTCCCAGAAAGTAACTCACAAATTTATTATCTTGAAAAAACATTTTGTCATTTGATGTTTTTTATCAGGGTTCCCACTGTCAAGTAAAAGTCAGGCAAAACAAATGTTTCAAGGTCAGGGAATTGTCGGGAAAGTTAGGATTGGGTCAGGGAAATCCCAAATTTCAATGAGAAGTCGGGACATTTTTATTTTCAGGCATCGCATACTTATTTGTTTTGGCTGTTCTGTTCAATGTATCTGTCTCAAAATAACGATTGAATATTTGGAAAAAATATGAACGTGTACTGGAGGTCAGTGAAAAATGTTTCTGGTCACATCAGGAAGAATTCCCTTCAAATGTGTGGGAACACTGTTTATTAAACCACAGTATGCAGCATCTTATCACTTGACGTTTTTACCATATTAAATCTCTTAAAAGGTAGCATATACGGTACACCTCATTCATAAATGCGGGTCTTTCAAGGTGTATCAACGTCCTGTATCAATGTGGGGTTAGGTTAGAAATTCAGGACAATGTGGGGTATTGTTTTGATGTAGTTAATTGTCCTAGAAAGAGCCCGCCAGCATTTATTTGACAGTTTGATTAATACTATATGTTCTTCTTTACATAGAGGCTGCGTAATTATGAATGCGGTGTGTTAGGTTGTGCAATTGAAAGAAGGCGCTTATTCAATGACATCCGATAATTCATATGCGTGTGCGTTTTAGCTTTTTAGCGCTTTAACTTTCTCTGGAAGAAGGTTTTGGATTTGGGATTACCTGTGGTACGGTACGGCCTAGTAGTAGTGGGGCGAGGGGCGTTTTGATCTTCGCATTTGGGTAAAAAGGTGGAAGATCATAGGGGCGATATTGTTGCTTATTTTAAACTGATGAGTCTCCACGATTGCTTTTCTTCAGGAGAGACAGTGACAAGATTCTCAAGGCTCAAGTCCTCAAGGAATCCGCCAAACGATTAAAGCTCAGTGCGGATACCCTACCATCTATCTGCTTCTACAGCATCCTGAATGCACATGACGGGTAAGATGGAGCTCCTTCTTTTGGTTTTAGATTTAGATTTATTCTGTTTTACCACAAGAAGGTGGACGGAAAACCTCAACAGGCTTAAAGCTCCTGTATGGAGATCTCCTTTCGAGGCCCTACAATATATCGTCTTTATCAGAGAAGACGTGAAGGTCTAATCATTTGCAGTTCGATCACAAGGACAGCACCTTCTCCTCAGTTATTTTAAGACCCTGAGTGTTGGTCCGGCCGGAGTTTGAACCCGCGACCTCCCGCACAACAGACCGGAGCTTAACCACTTAGCTAACCGGTAGGCGGTATCATTCAGAAAGTATGAACTCGCAGAAGAATTAAGCTAAATGGTCATTTGTTCACGCACTTTGGATTTTCTTGAGCACTGAAAGTTACTAAAAGGCGAGCACCCGCGCGGACATTTTGTACAAATGTGACACTTTTACATAACTGCATATTACTTCAAGTCTTAAATTTGACGCAGAAAAGTTTACGTTCTTTATTAATTTGATATTAAAGAAACCGCTTTCCGCAAGAACACGTCAGATTTAGCTTCAAACGCAAAGAACAGAACTTTATTTTCAAATTTGGCACTTGGGCACCTAATGGCATTAACGAACGCTTTTCGTTCATTTAGTTTCATAATTCGCGTATTCATTCATACTTAGATCAGCATGTTTCATTACTTTATTCATCAACACTCTTTATTGTATTGCGGCTATTAGCATTTCCGGGGATCCATTGTTGGCGCAATTTCCTTTGATCCTAATTGATCCGAGTACATGTTTCCTCAGCGGTAATCATGCACTCAACACTATATAAACCGTCTCCCCACCCACAATTCGTCTTTTGCTCTGACGAAGGGCTAGCGCTCGAAACGTCAGCTGTCACTTGTTCCCCACAGCCGTTAGCATACCTTTTATTAATAATCGACTTTTAGTTGACCATACCAGATTCGGCTTCACTTGGCTGTTTTGGCAAGAGCGCGCGGAAAGTTTCGTAGAGTTTCAGTCTTGTTCTTCCACTGTCTCGAAAATATCAGAAGTGATTTAACATGTTAGTTATACTCTTGTACGTACAATGAAGACTAAGAGGATTTGATCCCAGTTACCGGAGGGTGAGAAAGGGTTAAAACATTATTTGGGCTGATTGGGTGACTGAAATTATCAACCAAAACACGTATTACAGAGGGCGACTTGAACAGGGACACGGGGAGAGTCATAAAAAGGATGGATTGCTTTTGGGAACGGTCTAAAAACAACATTCTGTGCGTTTCTCACCCAGCGACCGCCACCCATAATTCATAATCGTCTCCTTAAACAGAGACTGGATTTTTTATGGTTGTGCAAGTAGCTCAACAAGCCCTCATCCGTGTGGTGTTAGTCTGATTTCTTGAAGGTGGCCCGGCTTATTTATTCACGCGACGCGTTTCCCGACAACACGGACACCGAGCGATAAAGCCGCGAGGACCCGAGCGAGAGTCTCGTGGCTTCGCCGCTCGGTGTCGACGGAAAATGACCCTCTGGCACCCAGGATAATACGATACCTACTGTGAATTTGGATGTAAGGGAAATGAATGTTATTTCTTTCGCGCCTCTCGTCGATCCTTTTTTTTGGCAGCGTTTACAGTCTAATTTGAGCCGCATCACGCAACTGACGTGACTTGTGACAAATTACGTCATGCACAGAAAATGGCGGGTATTTTTGGCCTTTAGTTACCAAACAAAAGAAGCGAGACATCATTTATATTTTAACATTAAATAGAATGCATTTAACTGAAGCTGGGAAACAAGCAAACTTTTAGTGTCCATATTACATTAGAATGTAGGAATTTCCAAAAATCAGAAATCGATGTGTGATGTCATTTGCCAGCTATACATGCATCAGGAGTTCCGGACTTCCGGTTGGATCACAATGCATTCTGGGTAGGTGGGCTCAGAAAAGTGGGCATCAACTTCTAGATCGGCCATATTGGATTTGAGTGCAGTCAATTTTTGCTCCTTTGCAAGTTCAAAAACTTACTACCTAATACACGGAATATCTTACCTTTACAGATTCTTCAGTTGGGAGTTCTAAGTCGATGTTTAAGCTTTAGAACGGGATTAATAAAGTTTTCAAGTTGACTGCGCTCAAATCCAATATGGCCGCTCTGGAAGTTGATGCCCACTTTTCTGAGCCCACCTACCCAGAATGCAGTGTGATCCAACCGGAAGTCCGGAACTCCTGATGCATGTATTCGTCATGCGACCCATTTCGTAATGTCATTCCTGTACTGCTGTTGTATTTTCAGTATGAACTGTGCCAGTATATCGGAGGATGCTACGTTATTGAGTGGAGGGTTTGAGGATAGCACTGTTAAAGTCTGGAGCCTGACTCCAAGAAAACTAAGGAGCCTGAAGCCTCCTGCAGAACTTAACAAGATCGACAAAGAAGCTGGTAATTAAGTTGAATTAATTGAATTAAGTTGAATTAATGTCCCTCACCCACACCGCGGCAAAACGTTATGCTCCGCTTGCCGAAAGAACGAACGCTCTGGTTTCAAATACAAGTTTCCGAGGGCTTAAACGTTTTTTACTAAATAATTTTATAACTTAGTTAAAGTCTTAGTCTTAAGTAGTTTTTAACTCGTGGATTACGTCGGAAATGTTCATTATTAATAGTTGCAGCAGTAGTGGTTATTTTTAATTTGTAAATAGTGTAAGTTAGCTTAATTCTAGAATTGTATTAGAATTTTATCGCTTTTGTATTTTGAGTTGTAAGTTATCTAATGCACGTTGCTCAGGAAGAGCAAGTAAGTGTTAGGGCTACGTTGGTAAATAAAGTTTCTATTCTATTCTATGGTGTTCAAGTTAAAAGCGTAAGGCACTGTTGCTGTCTATTCTGTTTACATTTCTGCTCATCAACACGAAACAACAGGCAGCAGATTGATGTGCAGATATAACCTGACGGAACACCCCTCAAATATGAAACTGTGTGTAGCTGATCGTGTTGATGTGAATGGAATTTTGACATTATTTCTTACAGAAGACGTGATGGAGCGAATAATGGACGACAAGTAAGTACTCAATAACTCCAGTTTGAGTAAGACTATCTCTATCTTATTTATGCGGTTCAAAGATGTCTCAGTAAAGAAACCATGGCTACTTTCCAATATTCAAAGTCGCAGTTGTATAGACCAAAGAAGCTTATTTCTCCACCTGACAAACGAAACCAACAGAGTTCGCGTTTCTTTCATGAACAGAACCGCAACGGAATGTCGCCGTCTCGTTGGTCACTCTGGTCCCGTGTTCGCCACGAGTATCAATCACGATAATACGTACATGTTATCATGTTCCGAGGACAAGAGTGTGCGCCTATGGAGTTTGTTCACTTTCACCACGCTGGTGTGTTACAAGGGACATAACTACCCCGTGTGGGATGTGCAGTTCTGGTGAGATCCATTTACAGTGTTAATTGTTCTTGGTATTGTTTTCACTGTCATGCCATTTTTCGCTCAAACGAATGATCTTAATTAACTAAGGCTTACGGCAAACGTCGAACTAGCCATGAACTTAATTCAGTCGAACCTATTAATTTTGAAATAGGCTCATGGATAGTACGACGTTTGCCGCAATTGAGATCGACCTATTCAATAGGTACGAGTCCGGCATGAGGTTCGAGTAGCCAAGTCGGGAATTACGACTCTGGTGCGACTTTACGGCAAACGTCGTTCTTAACACGCGCCAAACTAAATTATGTAAAATAATAAGTAAATCATGCAAATCGTATGGATTGTGCCAAAACCGTGAAAACAACATCTCCTCCATCTCCCAAACACTGATTCCCCCCTGGTGAGTATGCGCTGTACAAAGGCGATTTCGAAGGCGAAATGGCTGCCTATCGGAAGTCATTGCCGCATGACGCTCTGCCGGAAATGTGTAGTTCGTGCTTTAACGTCACAAAATACATTTGCCTTAAATGCGAAATGCCCTTTTGTAATAAATGCTCAGTATTCGAAAGTAATGAAGATGCGCCTGGCTGGAATGCCGGCAGAAGCATTGGCTATTGCGAATGTTCCGATATAGCTCGCTTTGAAACGCTTCTACCATATGAAGTCAAACCATCTAGAATGTCGTTGAAAACTGCGGCATGATCTACTATTAACAGGGGTTTCAATGTGTGAATAGCAACCGCTAGAAACACGGCCACTTGCAGTAACAACCATCGTTTCCTACACACGGCACCGAGTGCTGTGTAGAACGCCATTCTTCTGTTTCTGTTTTGGACAATCATTTTCCACAGAAAGGCCTTTATTAGATTCGACCGAGCGCTGTATTTCAAAAGTGAAATGCGCCAGGACACGTGTTAGTTCCCGTGATTTAATTAGGCGCAAGTGAATTAAGATCGACCTATGTTCGACGTTTTCTGCCACGTCGGCCCTAAGTAGATCTTCTACCGAACCTATTTTTTAATAGGATCGGCGCGACTTCAGTTCGACGTTTGCCGTAGGCCTCACCGTCCACTCAAATACGTTTTCATTTGAAAACACAAACATTTTGCTGCGTGTTCATCTCCCGTCCACGCGAAAATGATGACTCGGGCACTATGTATGAGTTAGGTTTGTTGTTGATTCCTTATCTGCAGTCGAGGGTTTTTCTCCGAGTTCTCCGGTTTTCCTCCCTCCTTAAAAATCACCACGTGAGTCGAGTGTTGTATGTCCAAAACAGTTAATGCAGTGAGGAGTAGCAGGCTCACATCAGCTTTAAGCTACCATAATAACCAGCCTGCTATATCGAATAAAATATTATTATTGTTGTTGTTGTTATTATTATTGTCATTATAAAACGGTTCTTCGTGTGATAGCTTTCCAGGCATACGCAGTGTAACAGTGAAAGCATGTTAGTCGTTTGTATCGTGTTCGTGTGGACGAGCAAAACGATTTGAAAATGATCGCGTGGACTTAACACTTTCATTCTGTTTTCAGTCAGAACGAAAACGAAAACTTTTGAAAACGTATTGCTGTGGACATGTCCTAAAGTCACACGCTATTTGGCAAACTATTCCAATTTAAGTTTCAAAAACGTTTTAATCAAACATTGCTCGTAACCATTTGAAGCTGAGATTCAAAACACCTAGAAAGGACCTAGAATTGAATGTTTTCCCATGGATACAGGTATACGTTGAAATGTTCGGCTTTCACACCGGTGTCACAGCGATCCCCCCCCCCCCCCCCCCCAGTGAATCCCCCCCCCTCCCCCAATGAATTCGCGCCCCCCGGGGCGAGATCGCTACTGAATTCGCCCTCCCTGCCCCGCCTCAGAAATTAGAGGCAGTACATGTCAACGCACTGAATAAAAAGTTTTTTTTTTTATAAATCTAAAGTTAAAAAAAAAAAAGACCTCTTTAGCTGCTATTACTACGCGAGTCGGTAACACTCCTTTTCTTCGGAAAGTCATTTCAAATTCTTTCGAATTTGAGTTAATTACACTGCTAGAAAATTGCCAAAACTTACGCCGTTTTATCTTCTCATTAGTTAATAAGCTGTTTATCCAGAAAGGTTTTCCTAGTTAGAACTGATCTAATTACCGAATTAACAGCGCCGTTAGCTCAATTGAATAGAACAAAGCGCGCGAGTCGGTAACACTCCTTTATTCGGCAAAGTTCTTTCAAAATAGATGGATCGACGCGAGCATTACGGGTTATAAAAACTTACATACCACGATAATTACGTCAACTCATTATGGTTTTCATGCATGTAAAAATCATCAGGCTATTTGGCAGTTGTTTCCAA